>CM035410.1:192306344-192308844 GCA_020310875.1 Ceratopteris richardii | reverse complement strand
TGATCAATGCATCTTCAGAACCTGTAATCACTTATAAAATAGAAGCTACAAAACAAGTAATCTTCATTATCATTTATCTTGCAAATATAAATTCATATATTCTATCAGATTTATCTTCATCATGTCACAAATTTCATCATAAGAAATTCATAGTGGTTATAATTATCATAAATAATGCATTCTTAATTTTTTTTTTAAATAGGTTTTTCAACCTATGAAACAAAGTTCATAAAATTTAGGAAAAATCAAAATGTTCAAAGTCTTTTTTTTTAACTTGTATCTTTATGAATGAGCATCATTTTTTTTTTATATATATCAATGAAAAATTCATATTTGGATTATAAAGGTTCCTCTTACTCATCATATGGTATATCAATAAAATCATCCTCATATTGTAACATTTTTTTCATGTTCTTCATATTTATCATGATCATATTTATATCATATATATTTCTTTCTTTTAAAAGTATATCATCATAATTGTTGTAAACAAAGATCATTTTGTGCAAAATATTCATCATAATAATATTCTTCATAATTGTTCTTCATAATAGATTTATTCTTATTTGTGAAAGAAAAAAATCATAAATTTATCATAAGTTTAGGAAATGACAAGCATATTGATCAAAATCATTTGCAAGCATAATTACAAACATGTTTTTGTTTAATTTGAAACAAACTTTGTGTTTTCATATTTTACAATTCTTTTGATTAAACAAATCGTAATGTAAACTTAATCATAAGTTTGTAATTAGCTTTTCAAACTTTAAAACTAAACAATTTAGGTATATGTTTCTCAATTTTAAGGAAAACAGCATATATGCAGCAAGCAAAAATCAAAATTTGAAATGTTTTATCTTCAATAAACAATTCCATCACAATAAAACTATTCACTTAAATTCTTCTCCTTTTTCTTACCTTTAGATGAGTTTTTGATATTATTTTCAATCTTCCATATGGCTTCTTGTACCCATTTTCCCATATTCTTGTCATGTTGTGATTGAAGTTGAAGATTTTCGTCTTCAGATGTTTGTACTATTCTTTCATCATTTTTATTTTGATCACATTTATTGTCAATTTCTATGACTTTAGGTTCTGTTTTAACCGCCTGTATATCTATATTTCCATCAATTGATTGTTCATTTTCATCATCTTTTATCTTTACATCTTCTTCTTTCTTAAACTTTTTCAATGTATCTTGATCCTTAGATTTAATTTGAAGATCAATGTTATTCATAGATTTAGGTTTAATAAGGTTTTGATCATTGTCCAAACATTCACATTTAGGCACAATCTTGGTGTTCATAGAATGTAATTGACGTACATTGCTTTTCTCCTTGTGACTCTTAGGTTTCCATTGTTTTTGAAGTTTGGTTTTAGGACTAAATTTTTCTTGGTCAAAATAGTCTATCATTCCTCCTCTACCTAAGTTTAATCTCAATGGTAGATGTGTTTGATAATCACATATTTTCTGTTCACTTTCTAATACCAATTGTTGACTACATGCTTTCTCATAGGCCATACAATTCCCATAAGTATGACCTAGTTGGTCACACCAGAAACATCTTACAGTTCTCTTCGGTCTTTGATATAAAGCCTTAGGATCAACTTTTCTATGATCGGGTAAAGGATTTTGGTCAATAGAATACATAGATCTACTTTGAACTCGTACTTGATATCTATCTTTGCATTCACATGTAGCACTTTCATGTATTTGATTGTTTAACCTTTCAATGTTCTCTTTTAAACTTGCAATTTCATGACCAATCGTTTTGAATGATGAAATTTCTTTTACATGATTCGCTATTGTTTCCATATTTTCATTCAAATTTGAGAGCTCATAATGAAGAATTCCTTCTAAATTCCTAAACTCGTGATCAAATTGAGTATCTATTGACTTAAGATTTGCATTAAAATCAGATACTACTGTAGTTAAGATTGAAAGAAACGAGTTTAAGGACTCAAACTTGGAATTAAGCTTTAAATCTATAGATGAAATTAATCGTGCTTCCATATCATGCAGAAGATTCTCTACATTAGATGTCATTTTCATTTAATTATGTGCAAGCAAAAAGAATCCAAATATAAATACCTGGAATCTGAATCGAAGAAGAGGCTTTAAAGAGTGACTTGTGTATAAGTTTATACAATTTTTAATAGAATCAAAATCTAATACATCAGTTGCTAATGGATGATTGCGCAAACGTTCTTGTCGATGAAAAGGGGTGACGAGATGAGGATAGCTACTTGCCACTCTTCGTGGAGGCGCTCAGTTCCCTAGGGAACAACCCTCAACACCTAGAAGAGTGCAAGGAGTCAAAGACAGAGCCACTGCTCCCACGGATGAAGAAGCTTCTGCAATCCAACCTGTCGATATCATGTATGCACATGCACGAAAAATTTAAATTTTATACCTGAGCTGCAAGGCCGTTTGTTCACGTCAGGTTCACCAATGTCGGGTCGTGAGAGATGCTCGGATGGTGGATCAAGTCATCTGCCT
>CM035410.1:192293844-192296344 GCA_020310875.1 Ceratopteris richardii | reverse complement strand
TGCAAGTCAGGTTCACAAAAGCAGGAACATTTGTTGAAGATCCAAGTCAAGGATTCAAAAGAATTGCAAAAGGTGAAAAGACAGGTAGATTGTTCACATTTGAATTACAGGACACTAGAAACATTGCTCTCTTTAATTATGGTAGTCAGACACTCACAGAATTGGAAGTATGGCACAAAAGGTTAGCACATATTGGTGAAAGGTCATTAAAGCAAATCTGCAAGGACCAAAGTGTACTTGGACTTCCTAATTTGTCAAAACAACATATGATTTATAAGTGTAGTGCATGTCAATTTGGAAAGTCTCACAGGTTACCATTCATGAAGAAAGGTTATATGCATGGAGATCTCTTGGAGTTGGTTCATACAGATGTATGGGGACCTAGCAAGGAAGCTTCAATATCTGGATCAAGGTATTATGTTTCCTTTATTGATGATTGCAGCAGATGGACTATCCTATTCTTTATGAAACACAAAGATGAAGTTTTTTCATGTTTCAAAAGATATTTGGCTCTTGTGGAGAATCAAACAAGTAAATCACTAAAAAGGCTAAGGTCAGATGGAGGGGGAGAATACTTCTCCCATGAGTTTGATTCTTTTCTTCAAGAAAGAGGAATCAAAAGAGAGGTAACTACAAGGTACGCTCCTGAGCAAAATGGAGTGGTAGAAAGGAGGAATAGGACAATTGTTGAAGCTGCAAGGTCTATGTTAAATGAAAAGCATTTACCTAATTACTTATGGGTTGAGGCTGTATCTACAGCCACTTACTTGATTAACAAGTTGCCTTCAAAATCCCTTGATGGGATGACTCCATATGAGGCTTGGAATGGAAGAAGACCAAGCTTAGATCATTGTAAAATTTTTGGATGTATTGCTTTTGCTCATGTTCCTTCACAGGTTAGAGGCAAGATGGATCCAAAGGCAGAAAGGTGTGTATTTATTGGATATGACAAGAATCAAAAGGGCTACAGGTTATACAACCCTACCAACAAAGGATTCTTGGTAAGCACAGATGTAGTTTTTTATGAGAACAATTCAAGGTATGAAGATTCATGTACGAAGGTCAATTTACCATATAATCTTGAAGAAGATTTTCCAAAGCTTGGTAGAGAACAACCGAAGATTGAAGAACCAGACACCTCAGAGGATGATGAAGAATCTCAGATGAAAAAGATCAAAGCATGGAAGTCTAAAGGTAAAGCAAAATTGCAGGAACTTGGACATGAGGCAGAATCATCACATCATGGCCTAAGAAGATCTATGAGGGAAAAGAAAAAACCAGAAAGGTATGGGTTTGACACCTCATTAGTAACTAAACACTATATCTACATAGCATAGGATATAAACCAAGAGGAGCCATCATCATTTGAAGAGGCCAAAGCAAAATCAGAATGGAAGCATGCAATGAAGGAAGAGATTGAAGCACTTGAGGAAAACAACACTTGGGATTTGGTGCCCAAGACTTCATCCATGAAGGTAATAGGCTCAAGATGGGTCTATAAACTCAAGAAGAATTCTGATGGTTCAATTAACAGGTATAAGGCAAGGCTTGTAGCAAAAGGCTTTGCACAAACTCAGGGAATTGATTATGAGGAGACCTTCTCTCCTGTGGCAAAGATGCCTACTATTAGGTTTTTGCTTAGTATTGCCTCTTCCAAGAATTGGAAGATACTTCAACTAGATGTAAAGAATGCATTCTTGAATGGTTGGATAACAGAAGATATTTAGGTTTGAAGCTATTTTCTGATGCAGATTGGGCTGGCTCCAAGGAAGATAGAAGGAGCACTTCAGGTTATCTTACCTTTGCAGGTTCAAAGCTTATTTCATGGTCATCCAAGAAGCAACCCACAGTTGCTCTCTCTTCTACTGAAGCTGAATATAGAGGTCTTGCCATAGCTACACAAGAAGCTATGTGGATGAAGACATTATTCAAAGATCTTGGATTGGAGTTTGGAACTCCAACTATTTTTGGTGACAATATGAGTTCTATTCATTTGGCTGTTAATCCTATTTTTCATGCAAGGACTAAACATATTAAAGTTCATTATCACTATGTACGAGAAAAGGTTCTAAGCAAAGAGATTCAAATATCATATGTGTCCACTCATCAACAATGTGCAGATATTCTAACCAAAGCATTGGATGGTACAAAGCTTTGCAAATTCAAGGCTATGATTGGTTTGCAGGTAATCTTGGAAGATTGAAGACCTCAAGCATACTTGGCTTGAGGGGGAGCTGTTGGAGCAAGTCTATGACAAGCCTATGTATTGGCTTGAGTCCCACAAAGTCATAGAAAAAGCCTTAAAATGAAGACTATGTAAAGTTCACTTGTGAACTACCTCTTGTAACTTTTGAAGAGTTTACTTAATGTAAAAGTGAAAGAATCTTAAGTGGTTGAGTCCACTTGATCAAGAATGGAAAGAGGAGCCACGAATTTGTGATTTGTGGTAGGTAGAGAATCAAATCAATCATTGATTGATTGGAGAGTGATTGACGGAAGT
>CM035410.1:192271344-192276344 GCA_020310875.1 Ceratopteris richardii | reverse complement strand
TAATGAAGAATGGTACTTGGTCTTTATGTGACTTGCCTCCTGGCAAGAAGGCCATTGGCACTAAGTGGGTATACAAGCTAAAGCATAAACCTGATGGTACGGTTGATAGGTATAAGGCTAGGCTTGTTGCAAAGGGTTATGCGTAGGACAGAGGCATTGATTTTGATGAAAGCTTTGTTCCTACTTGTTGAATGACTATTGTTCGTAGCATCTGTGCACTTGCAGATCATCATTGTTGGAATGTACATCGATTCGACATTAAAATAACATTTTTGAATGGTGACTTGCATGAAGAATTGTATGTTGTTCAGCCCCATTGCTTTTTGCAGAAAGGGCATGAAAACCAGGTGTGCATGTTAAAGAAGGCATTATATGGTTTAAAGCAAGCACCACGTGCTTGGTATGAAAAGATACATGTCTATCTGATTGCACATGGTTTTGAGAACAATCCAAGTGAAAGAACTTTATATGTAGAGCATGCTAATGATGTACTTATGATCATTGTGGTGTATGTTGATGACATCCTGTTCACTGGTCCTCTTAAGAAGCATATTGATGATTTCAAGGCTGATTTACATGCCTCATTTGAGATGTCAAATTTGGGGCATTTACATCATTATTTGGGCATTCAGTTTTTGCACATTGATGGTGGAATGGCTTTGTGTCAAACAAAATATATTGACACATTATTGCAGCGTTTCGGTGTTGAAAACTGTAAACCTATTGCCATTCTTATGGAGAAAGGTTTACGACTGAGTCTTCATGATGCTGGAGATGCATTTGATGCTTTTCTCTATCAGCACGCAGTTCGATGCTTGATTTATTTATGCATTACTCGGCCAAATATTTAGTTTGCTATCTCAAAGATGAGCAGGTTTATGCATTGCCCGGGATTCAAGCATTGGCAGGCAGTTAAGCGCATCTTTTGCTACTTGACTGGTACTCGACTATTTGGGTTGTTTTATCCCAAGGGGGGATCACTACCGTCAGATTTGCATGCTTTTTCTGAATCTAATTGGGCTAGTTGCTATGACACTCGTGTGTCCACTAGTGGCTTTTGCTTCATGCTTGGTAGCTCATGTATATCTTGGTTGAGGAAGAAGCAGCCTACTCAGGCCACTTCCAGTTGTGAGGCTGAGTATAGGCCAACTTTCACAACGTCTGTTGAGTGTGTGTGGCTCAGATGCCTTATGGCTGATTTGGGTGTTGGTCAGTCTTCTACCATCACCATCTTCACTGACACTCAGAGCGCATTGGCAGTTGCAAGGAACCCTCTGTTCCATGCTCGCACTAAGCACATTGAGATGCATCATCATTATGTGAGGGAGAGGTTCTCTGCTGTGGAGATCAGCTTGGCATATGTGCCCATGTAGGAGAACATTGCAGACCTTTTCACAAAGGCTTTACCTAGGGAGAAGTTTGAAGCTTTCCGCAAAGCTTTGGGCTTACTTCCTTTTGTGGAGTGATTTCCACATAGCTTGGCACTTCCTTATACATGAGTGCCAGCTCCTTGTTCACCGCATCACTCCCAGGGGGGATTTGTTGATATATTTTGGTAGTGATGTAAGTGAAGACACTAGGAATGTTGGGAACGTTTTTCCCTCTTTAGGAGGTTTTTCCCCATGGCTTGCATATACGCCTATTGCCCTAACGGGATACTTATCTTTGTACATTCTAGTGGTAATACATTTAGTATTGTGTGTTGAGCTCCAAGCTTCTTCTTCTTCCTTGTGCTATTTGCGTGCTTCCGCAAACGTCTAACTCCAACATCTATCTATCTATCTATCTATCTATCTATCTATCTATCTATCTATCTATATATCTATCTATCTATCTATCTATCTATCTATCTATCTATCTATCTATTTATCTATCTATCTATCTGTCTGTCTATCTGTCTGCCTATATCTATCTATCTATCTATCTATCTATCTATCTATCTATCTATCTATCTATCTATCTATATATCTATCTATCTACCTACCTATCTACCTATGTATCAATCAATCTATCTATCTATCTATCTATCTATCTATCTATCCATCTGTCTATCTATCTATCTATCTATCTATCTATATATATATATATATATATATATATATATATATATATATATATATATATATATATATATATATATATATATATATATATATATATATATATATATCTATCTATCTATCTATCTATCTATCTATCTATCTATCTATCTATCTATCTATCTATCTATCTATCTACTATCTATCTATCTATCTATCTACCTATCTATCTATCTATATATCTATCTATCTATCTATTTATCTATCTATCCATCCATCTCTCTATCTCTCTATCCCTGTATCTCTTTATCTCTCTATATACACTCTCTATATCTCTATCTCTATGCCTCTCTCTCTCTATCAATCTATCTATCTATCTATCTATCTATCTATCTATCTATCTATCTATCTATCTATCTATCTATCTATCTATTTATCTATCTATCTATGGATCTATCTATCCATCCATCCATCCGTCCATCTATCTATTATCTATCTATCTATCTATTTATTTATCTATCTATCTATCTCTCTCTCTCTCTATATATATATATATATATATATATATATATATATATATATATATATATATATATATATATATATATATATATATATATATATATATATATATATATATTGATGGAGAGTGTTAATCTCCAAAATAACAAGTTATCATTGATGTTAAAGCACCTCTATAGCAAGAAAAACCTCAACTAATTTTGGAAGACTAATGCGAGATTACCAATCTATGCATTAAATGTGAAGAGAGTAATTACTTAGAAAATTCTACTATAGTTAATTGACTCATTGAGTGACCAAACTTCTAAATTTTTCAATGAAACATTGTACAATGTGTCATTCTAGACCTTCTCCAAGTTAAATGTTCTCAAAAGGTTTAGTAAATCTTGAGATTTGCTCCAAACAACTCACCTATGTCTAAAAGTATACTTCTGTACACTTTACTTTGACACCTACAACTTCTAATGCATAGTTCTCTTAAGGTAGAACCCATTTATTCAAATGATTTTATCCATAGGTAGCTTACCTCCCAACTTAACGAATCCGTGGTTGGTTGCTCAAAACTTTACAGTGTGGAAGGAGAACTGACAAAAAACATTACCATCAAATTTGCACCTGCTGCAGTCTTCTCTTCTTCACATTTACACATGTAAATGTTTCTACTCCCGATTCTCTTAGCTTGAACACACTTAGGATCTGAAAATTTGTACAAAGGTCACTTAACTATAGACTTAGACTTGTACAAAAGAATTTCACAAGATGATAAACACAGAAGGAGCGCTGAGCAATATATTGAGTGCAACTTTTCTTCAATTCAAGAAAACATTACATTCTGTTGATGAGCTATATTCTCATCACTTCTAAAATGCCGAATGACTCTTACAACTTTTCTTTCATCATCTCTCTTACATGCACTGACTTTTTACTTGTATATATAGGCATATATGTACAAACTTGTGACCATCACAAAGGTATCTGTAAACTAATTATATGTTTAATGTACATGTATATACAAGTCTTTATCTTCTGATCATGCACTAAGTTCGGACTTCATATATTAGACTTTTCTTCATCTATTGACTTCAAACCTTTATCCGAAACATCGATTGATGATTGTCCTGCACCAATAGCTGCCCCTCAATCATTGGTTGTGATTTTCTCCATCTTCTTTATACCAGCCATATATTTGAACCTTTGTAGCTTTGGTCCATCTAAGCTTTTGGTTAACATATCTGCAATCGGATCTTTTGTTAAAGTATGTATGAATTTAATCTCTTTATCAATCACCTTCTCTCTCAGAAAGTGATATTGAATCCCAATATGTTTGGTCTTGGCATGAAAAACATGGTTAGCAACTAGATACAAGGAACTCACATTATCTCCATGAATAATGGGTGTACTCTGAATGATGTCAAAACTCTTCATGAGAGTCTTCAACCATATGACCTCCTTTGCAGCTTCAACCATACCTTTATACTCTACCTCTATAGATGACAAAGCAACTGTATGTTGCTTCTTGGAACACCAAGAGATTAACTTATCTCCCACATAACATAAGTACCCATAGGTTGATCTCCTATCATCAGAATTACCTGTCCAATTTGTATCACTATATATCTTGATGTTTGTATCTGATATGAAACCATAATACAAACCTTCTTTGAGTGTACCCTTAATGTATCTTAACACTCTTTGTCCTACAACCCAATGTTGTGTTCTAGGACAATGCATGAATTGAGACAATACTCCAAGTGCATATGATAAATCAAGCCTAGTTAATGTAGCATAGATTAGACTTCGAACCAGACTTTGATATAGCTTCATGTCCTTGCATTCTTCTCCTCCATATCTGCTAAATTTGTGCATTGGCCGGGATTCAAGAATTGGTACGAAGTTAAGTGAATCTTTCGCTACTTGAGTGATACTCGACTACTTGGGTTGCTTTATCCCAAGAGGGGACCACTACTGCCAAATTTGCATGCTTTTTCTGACTCTGATTGGGCTGGTTACTATGACACTCATGTGTCCACTAGTGGCATTTGCTTCATGCTTTGTAGCTCATGTATATCTTGGTTGAGCAAGAAGCAGCCTACTGTGGCCACTTCTAGTTGTGAGGCTGAGTATAGGGCAACTTTCACAACAACTGTTGAGTGTGTGTGGCCCAAATGCCTTATGGTTGATTTGGGTGTTGGTTAGTCTTTTGCCACCACCGTCTTCACTAATAGTCAGAGCACATTGGCAGTTGCGAGGAACCCTCTGTTCCATCCTCGCACTAAGCACATTGAGATGCATCATCATTATGTGAGGGACAGGTTCTCTGCTAGGGATATTAGCTTGGCATATGTGCCCACGTACGAGAACATTGCAGACCTTTTCACAAAGGCTCTCCCTAGGGAGAAGTTTGAAGCTTTCCACAAAGCTTTGGGCTTACTTCCTTTT
>CM035410.1:192066344-192268844 GCA_020310875.1 Ceratopteris richardii | reverse complement strand
TTTGGAGAAACTAATGCTTCCATTGCATCCGTAACCTGCGAAAACCCCAAGATGGACTGTCTATTTGCTGAATTCTGACACCCGAAGGTCCTGATTCAAGTGGATGACATCATCAAGTCGCAACCGCCCTTGAAAACCTATATAAGGAGGGGTTGGTCACATTCATAATCAGTCTTGCCAATACCAGTCTTGGGAGCTCAAGGAGTCATGACCGCCAAGTAAGTACTCTCCAAGTTCCAATTCCTGTTCTTGTCTTGTTCCTTGTTCCAGTCCTGTCTAGTCTTGTATGCTGGACATCTTGTCTTGTCCTCTTGTAATCTTGTAGTACAAGATCTTGTCGAGTTCTTTCTTGTATCTATTTCATCTCCTGAAAGGGAGTTCTTGTAATATAGAGGTCTTGTTTCATACTTATGATCCCGGGTTGTGGGATCTCCTGTATCATCTCTAGTCCAATTTTCCATACCTATCAGTCCCGGGTTGTGGGACATCTTGTATCAGTCAAGTATTCTTGTATCACTTCCCCTTCGTGGGTCATCTTGTAATCAAAAGTGTATTTTTGAAATCTTGTCTATTGTAGTCAGAGAGCACAATCTATTGCTCCCCTGACATTTTGGCAAGACCACCTTCATCAAGACCAAGAACCATGGAGATTATTCGAGAAGAATTCTTTTCTGGACTTAAAGTAATTCAACAACAAGTACAAGAGATACGAGAGAACCAACAAAGGATTCAACAACAGAGTATTCAAGATGTAATCACAAAACTTCAGAGGCAAATCCAAGAGCTACAGATCATTGTTAATCAATCTTCTTCAAGTACCCCAATGACAACTAACATGAAGAAAAGTCCAAAAGTGAGCACGCCTGAGAAATTTGATGGGACGAGATCAAAGTTTCAAGGATTTGTGCAACAAGTGAAGCTATTCATAAGGACGCAACCAGATAGGTACCCAGATGATGGTTCTCAAGTAGGACTCATAGGAACTCTATTATGTGGTCCTGCTCTTTCATGGTTTGCACCTATCCTTGAGAAGGACATGGATATTTTGCATGATTTCAAGGCCTTCATTCAAGAGTTCACATCCTCATTTGGAAATACCAATTGTTCAAGTGTTGTCAAAACAAAGCTAAAGAAGCTACATCAAGAAAATAGGCCTACATCTACCTATGCATCGGAATTCGGACAAATCATTTGTGACCTCACATGGCATGAGGATTATTTTATCAACCAATTTCAATGGGGCTTACGTGATGATGTTAAGGACCTCATGCTAACCATGCCCAAGGTAAATACTTTGAATGAATTCATGAATCAAGTAATTGAATGTGATAATAGGTTGTTCGAGAGAAAGCATGAGAAGAAGACTTCTATTAGAGATAGAGAATACAACTTTACTTCTATTCCACAACATCATATGCTAGAGAAAACGCACCAGAACCCATGCAATTGGATCACATCATGGTTAGACGACTTACAACAAAGGAAAGACAATATCGAATGTATAATGGATTATGCTTTTATTGTGGAGAGCATGATCATATGGTATTCAAATGCCCTAAGAAAAAGAAACAAGTTGGGATTAGAACTTCCACAATCACCATGCCACATCAGAAGGACCATCATCAGATTCAAAAGAATAATACAGTTCATCATGAGAATCATACCCTTGATTCTGTACCTCGATATACTACAAACCCTTTCCAATTTCATCATGGATATCCATCATCATCTTGTTCCAATACCACATATCAAGAACTCTACAAAGACCAAGAGTTATGAAGATTCAAGTCCTAGAAGATCTCAGAGTCACATAACCGCTCCTCGTGGAACTCGTCGCTTGAGGGGGAGGTGATGTCATGGAAAAGGAAACCATCTAAACCTTAGATTCCATGTAAATTTCTATATCTCATGATTGGCTTAGATTTTGGAGAAACTAATGCTTCCATTGCATCCGGAACGTGCCCAAAACCCCAAGATCGATGCCAAAACTCCAAGATCGACTGTCTATTTGCTGAATTCTGACACCTGAAGGTCTTGATTCAAGTGGATGACATCATGATGACATCATCAAGTTGCAACCACCCTTGGAAACCACCCTTGAAAACCTATATAAGGAGGGGTTGGTCACATTCATAATCAGTCTTGCCAATACCAGTCTTGGGAGCTCAAGGTGTCGTGACCGCCAAGTAAGTACTCTCCACGTTCCAGTTCCTGTTCTTGTCTTGTTCTTGTTCCAGTCCTGTCTAGTCTTGTATCTTGAACATCTTGTCTTGTCCTCTTGTAATCTCCTAGTACAAGAACTTGTCGAGTTCTTTCTTGTATCTAGTTCATCTCCCGAAAGGGAGTCTTGTAATCTAGATGTCTTTTTTCATACTTACGATCCCGGGTTGTGGGATCTCTTGTATCATCTCTACTCCAGTTTTCCATACCTATCGGTTCCGCACTATGGGACATCTTGTATCAGTCACGTATTCTTGTATCATTTCCCCTTCGTGGGTGATCTTGTAATCAGAACTGTATTATTGAAATCTTGTCTATTATAGTAAGAGAGCACAATCTAGTGCTCCCTTGACAGGGGGTGGAGTGTAGTGTGCCTGGAGTTTAAGGGGGGGGGGGGGGGGGTTGAAGTGGAGGGTGGAGTTAGGGTTGGAGTTGAGGGGGGGTGGAGTGGAGTGTGCCGTGGGTGGAGTTGGGAGAGGGTGGAGTTTAAGGGGGGGGGGGGGGGGGGGGAGGGGGTGGAGTGGATGGTGGAGGTACGGTTGGAGTTGAGGGGGGTGGAGTGGAGTGTGCCGTGGGTGAAGTTGGGAGAGGGTAGAGTTTAGGGGGGGTGGAGTGGATGGTAGAGTTAGGGTTGGAGTTGAGGGGGGGTGGAGTGGACTGTGCCATGGGTGGAGTTGGGAGAGGGTGGAGTTGAGCGGGGGTGGAGTGGAGGGTGTGTTGGAGCAAGTCTATGACAAGCCTAAGTATTGGCTTGAGTCCCACAAAGTCATAGAAGAAGCCTTAAAATGAAGACAATGTAAAGTTCACTTGTGAACTACCTCTTGTAACTTTTAAAGAATTTACTTAATGTAAAAGTGAAAGAATCTTAAGTGGTTGAGTCCACTTGATCAAAAAGGGAAAGAGGAGCCACGAATTCGTGATTTGTGGTAGATAGAGAATCAAATCAATCACTGATTGAATGGAGAGTGATTGAGGGAAGTTAGCCTCCCAAACTCAACTATAAATAGATGGCAGTTTTAGTCGTGGTTAGAGAGACCTATGTGAAGACCTCCAAGAGCTGAGCTTTATGCCATATCAAGGTGTGATTCCAAGGCACACATATGTATCAGTAAGTCCATTGTATTGTACAAGCAATATACTTTCATTTTCATGATCATTTGAGTTCATATTTCCATGTTCTTGTGAAGTGTACTACTCACTGCCATATCTCTCAGTTTTCTCAGTCAGATTGCAGAGATGTTTTATCTGAGCTTGGTGCATCATTTTCAGTGATTTAACTTGGTAACGTTAGCTCTATAAAGCTACTACAGGCTCACCAATGTTCATTTCATTTGGGTGTTTCAATCTTCAGTTGTGTTCAGTTGAAGTCAACAGTGTCTATTCATTTTCACTTCTCTGTCAGATACCCGACTTTTTACCCATCTTGTCAGAGTTGTGCCTCAGTGTCTACTTACCCAAATTCAATGGTTTAAAGCTTATTGAATTCAACATACTTTCTAGTATAAGCATACACATTTTCATAATCATTGCATTCTTAAATCGGGAGGTATGTTCATTTTTCTGCTCACTGGTCTCATTACTATAGCAGCCCGTGAAAATTGGGATGATATCATCACTTGTTAAAACTCATTCTCAGTGTGTGGTTCATTAATTTTGATGAGATTAATCTTGAACCTTAGCTCTTTAAGTTAACTAGACTTCCCAAAGAGTAATTAAGTTAATTGCTATTGTGCTTAGAGAATTATGCAAAACACTGGATAGGTGTATGAACCAAAATAGCAAGTTTTTCACCTCTAAGCTAACTCCAACTTATCTGTTTGGATCTATCTTTTTGAGAGTGATCTTCCAAAGTACATAGGGTGTCTAATACATCCATTGGCAAGCTAAAAGGGCCCACCATATATTTGTGGAGTTCATTTGGCTGGTGTAGATCAAAGATTTTGCAACACCTCTTCATCTTCAAGCACATACCTATCCATCTCTTCACAGTGGTATCAGAGCAAGGTTGGACAACATGGCAGATGGATTCCCTTCATCAATTGAAAAATTGGACAGAGGTAACTACTCAGCTTGGTCATTAAGAATGGAAGCTTATCTCCAAGGTAGAAGTTTATATGGTTATGTGGCTGGAGATGAAGTTATGCCAAGTTTCAGGAACAAAAGTCAACCAACACAAGAAGAGCAAGAAAGATTGAGCACATGGTGCTCCAACGATGCACTTGCAAGGTCTTATCTCCTCAACTCTATCTCAGATTTTTTGTTGCCTCACATTAGAAGTTGTAAGACATCTCAGGAAGTGTGGGATGCACTTGAAGCCTTCTTCTTTTCAAGTACCAAAGCTAGGAAGCACCAACTATGGCTCGATTTCACAACTCTCAAGAAGGCTCCCAAACAAAATGTGACTGATTTTGTCACAAAGCTCAAGGACACAGTAGATCAGTTGGGAAGCATTGGAGAGGTAATAGATGAAGAGCAAATTGTAAGGTAGGTCATCAATCGCTTGAAGGTAGATGACAAGTGGGAAGCATTCACCACAGCTATGGATTTGTACATGGACATGCATGTACCTAATTTCAATACACTCATAGGACAACTACTTACTCAAGAGGCAAAGCTTATCAAAAATGAAGAAAGCTCTAAACGTAATCAATCTTCAGCTTTATACACTGATCAAGCAAGTCCAAACATAACAAAGGAAAGGCAAAGAAATTGGATGATGAAGCAGGTACATATCAAGCTAACTATGCAGGTAGAGGAAGACATGGCAGAGGTAGAGGAAGAGGAGGTAGACAAGGCAGGGGGAGATCCCAAGACTCCAACTCATGTTCTATTTGTGGATTTACTAATCATACAACTGAAAATTGCTTTAGGAATTCCAGGAATCAAAGAGGCAGAGGATACAATAGAGGAAGTTATGGCTACTCAAGAGGAAGGTTCAACAATTATCATGGCAACTACAACAACTACAAAACTATCAAGGAGGATACAAAGGAAGGAGAGACTTCAATAACTACACAGAAGACTCAAACAAAGAGGATTCATTATTGATCATGAACATGGCTATGCCACAAGGTAAATCTGATGAGCATGTTTTCTACATAGATTCAGGTTGTTCAAATCATGTGGCAGGAAATGTGGCACTCCTATTAGATTTAGAAGATCCAAGGAATAAGCATGAGGTACAAACAGGAGATAACACAAGACATCCTGTGGAGAAAATAGGCAATGCAAAGCACCTGATGGAAATATCAACCTACTCAGTAAGGTACTTTATGTCCCTACCATTACAAAGAATTTGATAAGTGTTGGGCAGATAGTAGAGAAAGGGTTGCAAGTCAGGTTCACAAAAGCAAGAGCATTTGTCGAAGATCCAAGTCAAGGATTCAGAAGAATTGCAAAAGGTGAAAAGAGAGGTAGATTGTTCACATTTGAATTACAAGACACTAGAAACATTGTTCTCTTTAATTATGGTAGTCAGACACTCACAGAATTGGAAGTATGGCACAAAAGGTTAGCACATATTGGTGAAAGGTCATTAAAGCAAATTTGCAGGGACCAAAGTGTACTTGGACTCCTTAATTTGTCAAAACAACATATGATTTATAAGTGTAGTGCATGTCAATTTGGAAAGTCTCACAGGTTACCATTCATGAAGAAAGGTTATATGCATGGAGATCTCTTGGAGTTGGTTCATACAGATGTATGGGGACCTACAAGGAAGCTTCAATATCTGGATCAAGGTATTATGTCTCCTTTATTGATGATTGCAGCAGATGGACTATCCTATTCTTTATGAAACACAAAGATGTTTTTTCATGTTTCAAAAGATATTTGGCTCTTGTGGAGAATCAAACAGGTAAATTACTAAAAAGGCTAAGGTCAGATGGAGGGGGAGAATACTTCCCCCATGAGTTTGATTCTTTTCTTCAAGAAAGAGGAATCAAAAGAGAGGTAACTACAAGGTACACTCCTGAGCAAAATGGAGTGGCAGAAAGGAGGAATAGGACAATTGTTGAAGTTGCAAGGTCCATGTTAAATGAAAAGCATTTACCTAATTATCTATGGGCTGAGGCTGCATCTACATCCACTTACTTGATTAACAGGTTGCCTTCAAAATCCCTTGATGGGATGACTCCATATGAGGCTTGGAATGGAAGAAGATCAAGCTTAGATCATTGTAAAATTTTTGGATGTATTGCTTTTGCTCATGTTCCTTGACAGGTTAGAGGCAAGATGGATCCAAAGGCAAAAAGGTGTGTATTTATTGGATATGACAACAATCAAAAGGGCTATAGGTTATACAACCCTACCAACAAAGGATTCTTGGTAAGCTGAGATGTAGTTTTTTATGGAAACAATTCATGGTATGAAGATTCATGCAGGAAGGTCAATTTACCATATGATCTTGAAGAAGATTTTCCAAAGCTTGGTAGAGAACAACCGAAGATGGAAGAACAAGACACCTTAGAGGATGATGAAGAATCTCAGATGCAAAAGATCAAAGCATGGAATTCTAAAGGTAAAGCAAAATTGCAGGAACTTGGACATGAGGCAGAATCATCACATCATGGCCTAAGAAGATCTATGAGGGAAAAAAAAAACCGGAAAGGTATGGGTTTGACACCTCATTAGTGACTAAACATTCTATCTACATAGCATAGAACATAAACCAAGAGGAGCCATCATCATTAGAAGAGGCCAAAGCAAAATCAGAATGGAAGCATGCAATGAAGGAAGAGATTGAAGCACTTGAGGAAAACAACACTTGGGATTTGGTGCCCAAGACTTCATCCATGAAGGTAATAGGCTCAAGATGGGTCTATAAACTCAACAAGAATTCTGATGGTTCCATTAACAGGTATAAGGCAACGCTTGAAGCAAAAGGCTTTGCACAAACTCAGGGAATTGATCATAAGGAGACCTTCTCTCCTGTGGCAAAGATGCCTACTATTAGGGTTTTGCTTAGTATTGCCTCTTCCAAGAATAGGAAGATACTTCCACTAGATGTAAAGAATGCATTCTTGAATGGTTGGATAACAGAAGAGGTATATATGGCACAACCACTTGGTTTTGAGAATCAAGTTTATCCTGATTATGTTTGTAAACTTAACAAAGCATTGTATGGTCTCAAGCAAGCCCCAAGGGCTTCAAATTTCAGGCTTGTTTCATTCTTGCAGGACAAAGGCTTTCAACCAAGCAAGGCAGATCCTTCACTCTTTATTAAAAAGAGTAATTCTGAGATCATCTACCTATGTGTATATGTAGATGATATTATATTGACAGGAAATGATGTAGATGGTATGAAGAAGATCAAAGATACGATGAGAGAAGAGTTCAACATAAGTGATTTGGGTTCACTTACCTACTTTCTAGGTTTGGAAGTTGTCTACAAAGATCATAGTTTGTTTCTCACTCAAAGAAAGTACATTAAGGACATGTTGGCAAAATTCAAGATGCAAGATTGTAAGATTGCAAGTACTCCAATGGAGGTCAATCACAAATTGAGCTCACATGAAGGTGAACTCATAGAGGACATCACATCATATCAAAGTCTAGTGGGTAGTCTCAACTATGCCACATTGACAAGAGTAGATATATGTTACAGTGTGAGTGTGCTAAGTCAATTTATGCACACACCAAGGAAACCACATATGGATGCTGCCAAAAGGATTCTCAAGTATCTCAAAGGAACCATAAATGAAGGACTTTTTTATCCTTATGGATTTTATTTAGGTTTGAAGCTATTTTCTGATGCAGATCGGGCTGGCTCCAAGGAAGATAGAAGGAGCACTTCAGGTTATCTTACCTTTGCAGGTTCAAAGCTTATTTCATGGTCATCCAAGAAGCAACCCATAGTTGCTCTCTCTTCTACTGAAGCTGAATATAGAGGTCTTGCCATAGCTACTCAGGAAGCTATGTGGATGAAGACATTATTCAAAGATCTTGGATTGGAGTTTGGAACTCCAACTATTTATGGTGACAATATGAGTTCTATTCATTTGGCTGCTAATCCTATTTTTCATGCAAGAACTAAACATATTGAAGTTCATTATCACCATGTACGAGAGAAGGTTCTAAGCAAAGAGATTCAAATATCATATGTGTCCACTCATCAACAATGTGCAGATATTCTAACCAAAGCATTGGAGGGTACAAAGCTTTGCAAATTCAAGGCTATGATAGGTTTGCAGGTAATCTTGGAAGATTGAAGACCTTAAGCATACTTGGCTTGAGGGGGAGCTGTTGGAGTAGGTCTATAACAACCCTATGTATTGGCTTGAGTCCCACAAAGTCATAGAAGAAGCCTTAAAATGAAGACAATGTAAAGTTCACTTGTGAACTACCTCTTGTAGCTTTTGAAGAGTTTACTTAATGTAAAAGTGAAAGAATCTTAAGTGGTTGAGTCCACTTGATCAGAAAGGGAAAGAGGAGCCACAAATTCGTGATTTGTGGTAGATAGAGAATCAAATCAATCACTGATTGAATGGAGAGTGATTGAGGGAAGTTAGCCTCCCAAACTCAACTATAAATAGATGGCAGTTTTAGTCCTGGTTAGAGAGACCTATGTGAAGACCTCCAAGAGCTAAGATTTATGCCATATCAAGGTGTGATTCCAAGGCACACATATGTATCAGTAAGTCCATTGTAGTTTACAAGCAATATAGTTTCATTTTCATGATCATTTGAGTTCATATTTCCATGTTCTTTTGAAGTGTACTACTCACTGCCATATCTCTCGGTTTTCTCAATGAGATTGCAGAGATAGTTTCTCTGAGCTTGGTGCATCCTTTTTAGTACTTTAACTTGGTAAAGTTAGCTCTATAAGTCTACTATATGCTCACCAATTTTCATTTCATTTGGGTGTTTCAATCTTCAGTTATGTTCAGTTGAAGTCAACAGTGTCTGTTTATTTTCACTTCTTTGTCAGGTACCTGACTTGTTTACTCATCTTGTCAGAGTTGTGTCTCTGTGTCTACTTATCCAAAGTCATTGATTTAAAGCTTGTTGAATTTCCCATACTGTCTAGTATAAGCATACAAATGTTCATAATCATTGGATTCTTAAATCCGGAGTTATGTTCATTTTTCGGCTCACTGGTCTCATTACTGTAGCAGCCCGTGAAAATCGGGATGATGTCATCACTTGTTAAAACGCATTCTCAGTGTGTGGTTCATTATTTTTTATGAGATTACTCTTGAAAGTTAGATCTTTAAGTTAAATAGACTTCCCCAAGAGGAATTAAGTTAATTGGTGCTGTGCTCAGAGAATTATGCAAAACACTGGAAAGGTGTATGAACCAAAATAGCAAGTTTTTCACCTCTGAGCTAACTCCAACTTATCTCTTTTGATCTATCTTTTTGAGAGTGATCTTCCAAGGTACATAAGGTGTCTAATACATACATTGGCAAGGTAAAAGGGCCCACTATATACTCCTGGAGTTCATTTGGCTGGTGTAGATCAAAGATTTTGCAACACCTCTTCATCTTCAAGCACATACCTATCCATCTCTTCACAGGGTGTACTTAGGGTTGGAGTTGAGGGCAGAGTTTGGGTTGGAGTTGGGGGGGGGGGTGGATTGGAGGGTGGAGTGATGGGAGGAGTGGTGGGAGTTTAGGAATTCCTCGTTGAAGACCAATAATTGTAGTGATCTATCCCCATCACGATGAAATTTCAAAGATTAACCGAGCCTATCGGCCAAGGTGGTAAACTTGTTGAATTCATTAGTGTAGCACACGTGCGGCCCAGAAGATCATAGAGCATTATAGTACCTTTGCGAGAGGCTGTAGTTGGGGACAAAAAGGGTGGCGTGGGGGTTGCGTGAGGCTACATTGGGGCAGAAGGAGGCGGTTGTGGGTGGGGGAGTGAGGAAGGTGTGGGCGGGGGGGGAGGGGGGTGCGGAAGGCTGCGGGTGGGGGGAAAGAGGGAGACGAGGGGTGGGCTACAAGAGGCTATGGGTGGGGGAGGAGGGAAATGCGGATGGGGGAATGCAAAGGGTGGCGGAATGTGGGTCAGGGGGGATGGTGGGGGGCGGACTATAGGTGGGGGGCGTTGCGGACTACAGGTGGGGATGGCAACGGGGATAGCGGGTGGTGGTGGCAGCAGGGATAGGATGGTGGGGGGCAGCGGGGATAGGATGGCAGGGGGTTGCAGGGATAGCGAGAGGTGGCAGCAGGGAAAGGATGGCGGGGGCCAGGGGGGATAGCGGGAGGGGATAGGAGGTGGCACTAGGGATAGGATGGCGGGGGGCAGCGGGGATAGCAAGAGGGGATAGGAGGTGGGCGGGGGGTGGCAATGGGGATAGTGGGAGGGGATAGGAGGGGACAGCGGGGGATGTAGGGGAGAGAGGGGAGAGAGAGAGAGAGAGAGAGAGAGAGAGAGAGAGAGAGAGAGAGAGAGAGAGAGAGATAGAGAGAGAGAGAGAGAGAGAGAGAAAGAGAGAGAGAGAGAGAGGGGAGAGAGAGAGAGAGAAGAGAAAACGTGATTGCACGGGTGGCAAAGAGAGAGAGAGAGAGAGAGAGAGAAATGCATGGAACTACAAACCCCCACATCAAGTCTTTGCACCATCCCGGTGCAACTTTTCCTTCATTCACTTATTGAATAGACCAAAATAAAGTGCGAACGCTGAATGAAACATGATATGTACAATGAATGAAGTTCTACCATCTTGACTTAATTCAGGTAATTCTTCACCCTGGAGATGTTGACCTGGGGTATCCTCTTACCCTGCAAATCCTCGAGATGCATTGCTCCATGTGGTAATACCTTTATCACTCTGTATGGTCCGATCCATTTGGGCGTCAATTTGGTTGAAACTATTGGATTTTGATGGACCAAAACCAAGAATCCTTCTTGTACTTCATTGGCCCTAAGATACGTGTCATGTAATCTTTTGCGCTCTTCTTGAGTTACCTCAAGTTTTTGCATTGCTCCTTCTCTGTGTTCTTCTTATGCCACCAGTCTCCTAATGGGAGGTTCAATTCCAATGGTTTTGGCTCCAATTTCTTTTTCGATGATAAATTCGAACGGTGCTAATGCCTCTTTTCCATATACTAAGCGAAATGGGCTCTTGGTAGTGGTCCCCCTTCTTGTAGATCTGAAAGCCCAAATTGCACCGATCAATGCTTGTGGCCAAAGGCTTTGATGATCAAAAGATAATTTGTGTAGCAATCCGATCAAAATATTATTGGAGCTTTCTGCTTGGCCATTCGCCCTCGGATAGTAGGCACAAGACTTTTTATAAAAAACCGTGTACCTGTCAAATATAAATTGGAGCAATTGATTTACATAATGTGTCCTCCTATCACTAGTGATTTCTAGTGGGCAACCAAATCTTGAGAAAATATGTTTATACAAAAGCTTGGCTACTGTTAAAGCCGTGCAGTCCATAGTAGCTTAAGCCTCTATCCATTTAGTTGCATAACATGTGGCCATCAAAATATACTTCTTACCCCTAGGTTGACCAGTTGGACTAATCGGTCCTATGAAATCAAGACCCCATCGTTCGAATGGAAGCCATCCTGTGGATATGACTAAGGGTTGGAAATTCAATCTGGTTGGCATAGGAGCACATCTGTGGCAAATGTGGCATTCTTTAGAAAACTTGATCGCATCCTTGTAGATATGAGGCCACCATAGTCCTTTGTGGATGATTCTGGGAGCCAAATCTTCTCCTTTTAGATGCCCTTCATTGTGTGCTGCTCAAGCAAAAGGTTTACCTCCTCTGGATAAACACACTTAAGATATCATCCTGACAATATCTATATAAATTCCCATTTATGAGTGAGTACACCTTGGTTTTAAGGAATAATCTCTTCTTTTCTATAGGTGTCAAATGCTCTTGGAGTTTTCCAGTAGTAAGAAAATTGAGAATTCCATCATACCAATCAGTCTGAGTTGCTACTAGGAAGAGATTACTATGCACCAATTCATCATTAATACATGTTGCCTTCTCACTCATTGCGGTCCTAGATACTTGATCTACCATGTAGTGCTCTCTTCGTGGCTTAATATGAATATCAAAGTTGAATTCTTGAAACAAGAGTAACCATCTCCAAACCCTTCCAACCACCCTAGGTTTGTTTATCAAGTACTTCAAGGGCTGATGGTCAGATATGATTATAAAATGTACACTCAGAAGGTAATGCCGAAACTTTTGGAGAGCAAATACAATAGCCAAGCGTTCCCTTTCGATCGTACTATAGTTCCTTTTTGCCTTGGTAAGTAGTCTACTCGCATATGAGATAGGTCTATCAACCTTGTGTGATGATGGTTGAGCTAGAACTGCACCAACAACATGAAGACTGGCATCTGTATGCACATGAAACTCCAATGACCAGTTAGGAACCCTTAAAAGTGGAGCCGTACATAACCTCAATTTTAGTTCACAAAATGCTTTCTCAGCTTGAGGACTCCATGAGAAACCAACCTTTTTATTGGTAAGCCTTGATAAGGGCTTAGCTATTTCTGAATACATTCCTATAAATCTTCTATGGTATCCTGCATGGCCCAAAAAACTTTGCACTTCCTTTGGGCTTTGTGGAATAGGCATAGAAAGAAAAGCGATAACCTTTGCGGGATCCACCATTATCCCTTTAGCAGATACTATGTGACCAAGAAGAGTGCCCTTAGTGACCAAAAAGTGACATTTAGCAGGATTTAACTTTAAACCTGTTCTAAGACATTTCTCAAAGATTTCCTTTAGATTTTCCAAATGGTCATCGAAACCTTGAACTGTTGCTCTTCTATCTGTGCCTGAAAATACTGAAAAGTCATCCATGAAAATGCGTAGAAAGGTTGTCAACCATTTCCCAATATTAGATACATTGTTCTATTAAATGAAGCTAGTGCATTCTTCAAACCAAAAGCCATGCGGGTATAGACATAAGTGCCCCATGGAGTAAGGAAGGCTGTTTTGTCCCTATCATCAGGATGGATCACTATCTGATTGTAGCCACTAAAACCATCCAGGAAGCTATAAAAAGTGTGATCGGCTAGTTCCTCAAGTACTTGCTCTGTGAAGGGCTGAGGAAATCCATCTTGAACAATCACTTTATTCAAGGCACAAAAATCAATGCAGACTCCGCCTCTGCATACTTTGGATTGAGTCGATATGGCCTACTTCTTGTAGGCGCGGCTCCATCAGCTAAGGGTATCCGGTGTAATCCAAGCTCCTCTGGTATCCCTGTTAGATCTTTGTAGGACCATGGGAAGACAGTTTTGTAAGAAAAAAGTCAAAAGGGGGATAATGCCATAGCCAAGAGGCCAAGTGGACTACTTGAGGGTTCTCTTCATCCCCTAGATTTACTTCTTGAACCAGTGTTTCAGGACTAGTCTTCCTTGAGAAATCATCTCCACTATATGCAGGAGTGGACTTTAGCTTGTATTTTGCAATATTTTCTCTGGTCCATCCTTGAGGTATATCCAAAAAGGGGAGATCTTCTCTGCATTCAGCCTCATAACTTCCCTTCCCTGATACTTCTATATTTCGTACCCCCTCAAAGTTTGTATTCTCCTACAAAATCTCATTCTCCAACTCCTTGTGAACTTCATGGCCTTTTCCTACAACTCCTTCATCTGCAACTTCTTCCTCTATTTCATTGATTTCCACCATGCAACACTCTTTACTTTCCATCATCCAATTCAATAATGTATCTTCTTCTTGGGGTAAAGAGGGCATTACCTGAGTGTCCACAGTATACCGACTAGTTTTCCCTGACTCAAATCCTTCTTCCAAATGTAGTTGCAGTTGGCTATTGGTGTTTGTTGAAATCCACAGTTTGTTTTTCCCCCAATCTTGCAAAGCTTTTGCTTGCCTCAACCAAGGTCTTCCCAAGAGTGAAGGGTAAGAAGTCTCTTTTGGAAGTGCAATAACAACAAAATCTAGAACAAAGTGAAAACCTTGTACTATCATCACTACCTTTTCGATAATGCCAAGTGGCACAACCCTATGTTGATCTACTAGTGTAATAGTGAATGGTGCCATCTTGGTGGGGTTCAAATTCAGTCTCTTCATTGTGAAATCTGGCATCAAATTGATGCGAGAGCGTCCATCTATGATCACACCTGTGACAGCTTCATCCTTTTTAAAAACAGATAACCTTGAGCTTTGGTAGTCCGTCAGGGGTGCAGGGGGAAAATCAACCATGAAAACATCTATACTAGGGGGTTTGAATCAAGTGAGCAGAGTGTATAATCTTTAATAAGTCGCTCCTTATTTTTGAATCCATCTTTATGATTTTGTATAGACTAACCTTGTGATGGATACCTTTCAAGATCTGCTCAATGTTTACCTTATGTGTGTCTTCTTGCAGACTTGTTGGTTGGTCCCTTAGTGAATTAGCCATCCTTTCATAAGTTCCTTCAATATCTGTTTGGCCCTTCCACCCAGCCTTCTTTTCCTCCTCTTTATCCTGGACTCCTTGTCGTTCCTCCCTACAGGTTGCTACCGCTTGTTTGGCTCTAGTCATCATGGGCTCTGACGAAGATGAAACAACATAAGACTGAGTGGTCATACCTTCTACTCTAGGGGAAACTGCAATCATGTGAATTGGAGGAGGGCGGCTCCTTGGGCAATCCTTGGTATAGTGATCTTTAGCCTCTGGACAATGCTGACAAGGAGGTGCATCTTCTGGAAGGGAACACCTATTTTGCATATGGCCATACTCACCACAACGATAACACATCAATGGCCTATTATATCTATGCTTTGTTGTAAGATTCTCCTCTCTATTAGGTGTATTTGAAGTACTAGCATAATATGAATCCAAAGCTTGAGGGTTACCTCGTTGCTGTGTACCCTTGACATAGTAACAGTCTCTAGCTTCATGGCCATCCTTTCCACAAAATTGACAGCTTACTCTGTTAGGACAATTAGCATTGGAATGTCCATTGTTGTTACATATTGTACACCAAATGTGCCTTCTTATATCCTGAGTAGTCCACAAATCTTCTAACTCGCGACGAAGTTGGACTACTTCATCATCAGCTTCATCATCAATGCGACGCAATGGTGGCAAGACCTTCTCTTCTTGGTGATCTTTTGCATTCTCAATGCCTCGAGTTCTTTCCTCAGTTGCCCAATAGGGTCTAATTCTGCTACATTATTTGGTTGTAATTCCCCTTCAAAATGTTGCCTAGCTTCTTCAATGCGTGATGTTGCTGCAACAAAATCATTAAGGGTTGCATCCAATCTGAGAGACTCACGGAGCTTCTACTGAGATGACCTGGGCAGAGCTTTTTCTATCCATTTTCTAACCAAGAAATCACCTGGAGCATGTGGCAGACGTGCAATAAGTGCTTTTGTCCTAGTGTGAAGTTCATGAAAGGATTCACCTGATCTTAGCCTTAGGTTCTCTAGCTGATCTAGAGCTCTTTCCGAGGAGTCACTTGGTCGAAATGTCTGTGAGAACGTCGTCTTCAAAGCCTCCCATGTAGCAAAATGGCCATCTACATATTGACTGTACCATTTGTCAGCAAGGCCTTCCAATGTGGATGGGAAGAGTACCAGCATTGCATCCTCTCTATTCTGCAGTCCTCGTCCATGGCATAAGGAGATGAATCTCCTCACATGATCATCAACATCCTCATACGCTTGTCCCTTAAAGGTGGGGAACTTGATATTGAGTCTAGAGAGTAAGTGAGAGAGATCCTCCATTGCCACTGGTGTTTCCTCTGACGTATGTGAGGAGAAGCCCAATGTTGTCCTATGCTTTTCCTTTGATAGTGGTGTCGTACCCAAATCAATAGATAAATTCAAGGAGGGTAGAGGGGAGCTAAGTTCACTATTTGAAAGTAAAGATGATTTTTTAAGGATCCTCTGTACACGAAGAGGCTCCTTATCTGCACGATTATGGGTCATGTACCTACTTGCAAGATGCAATAAGGAAAAATAATGGAAGAGGACTATTTATTATGCTGAGGGCCTCTCATAGAAATGAAAGATCTCGCCAGGTGTGCCAAACTGTAGAGGAAGTACTGGGGTATCTGCTTTTAGCAGGAGCATGCAATAGGCACTTCCAGTACTTTGCCTACTCAAGGGAGGTTCTCCTTATGGAAATATACCCTTTAACACTTTTGTGAGCAGGTAGATAACAATAATTGCACAATATTGCAAATACTAGAAAGAAGATTACTGACAAATGACAATAGTGAAGGATGGAACCACTCTTTAGTTCAAAGAGGTGATTACATTAAGCAAAAGAAATGCTCTAAAAGTTGATAATTTGGGCTAAGGTGCCATTCCAAGACTAATCAGAATCAATACAAGAGATCCATCCAGTTCATACAATGAACACAACTAGATGCAGATTAGCAGTATGAACACTTACTCTAAGGAAAAGAGCACGAAAATACCAGTGACTGACACTTATTGACAAAACCAAGCCACTTTCTTCACACTACATTGATATTAGCCCTCCACTAGGAAGTCCACGCTTTGTATCTTCACTACATAGTGACTTCCTACAGTAGGTGTGTAGCCACAAAGCGCAAAGAGAGGAACCAAAAGAGACGCCGGAATAAGCCCCGTGCATGTATCTGTGTATCCCAATGAGTCCTAGTCCATTGCTTTTATAGGCATCCAATAGGCCAAGTGGGCCTTTCCGATTCCCACTTTCACTAAATATGCGTTGATTGATTGCCCCAAAAGTGGAGGGGTAGATCAAATATGCCACCAGTCTTGAATTGGATCCTCAAAAGTAGGCAATCATCACGAATGGTTGGCGGCAACAGTCATTTATCCACTTACACTTTTACCACTTACACTTTTACCACTTACACTTTTACTGTCACTTTTGCATGCAAGCTGGGATCCTCAGTATGTGTCGCCCGTGATATTGGAATGACCCTCAGAAGCACATCCTTCCCATAATTCTTCATATAATTCTTGAAGTAGCTTCTAACCATCTAACCATGAAAGAAATCTTTTGTTGATGTCACGGAAGCTCCAGTATCATCTTTTGCCTATCTTACATATTGAGTGGTGGAATGTAGTGAGTGGTGTGAGTGATATGGGGAGTAGTGGGAGGTGTGGGAGAGTGGAATGGAGGCTGGAGTTGAGGGTGGGTGGAGTTTGAAGGGGGGGTGCAGTGGAGGGTGGAGTTAGGGTTGGAGTTGGGGGTGGAGTGGAGGGTGGAGTTGAGGGGGGGTGGAGTGGAGGGTGGAGTTAGGGTTGGAGTTGAGGGGGCGGGTGGAGTGGAGTGTGCCATGGGTAGAGTTGGGAGAGGGTGGAGTGGAGGGTGGAGTTGAACGGGGGGGGGGGGGGGGGGGTGGAGTGGAGGGTGGAGTTGGGGAGGGGGTGGAGTGGAGTTAGGGTTGGAGTTGAGGGGGGGTGGAGTGGAGTGTGGGTGGAGTTTGGGGGGGGGGGGGGGGGTGGGTGGAGTGGAGGGTGGAGTTAGGGTTGGAGTTGAGCGGGGGTGGAGTGGAGTGTGCTGTGGGTCGAGTTGGGAGAGGGTGGAGTTTGAGGGGGGGAGGGGTGGAGTGGATGGTGGAGTTAGGGTTGGAGTTGAGGGGGGTGGAGTGGAGTGTGTCGTGGGTGGAGTTGGGAGAGGGTGGAGTTGGGGGGGGGGGGTGGAGTGGAGGGTGGAGTTAGGGTTGGAGTTGAGGGTGGAGTTAGGGTTGGAGTCGAGGGGGGGTGGAGTGGACTGTGCCGTGGGTGGAGTTGGGAGAGGGTGGAGTGGAGGGTGGAGTTGAGGGGGGGGTGGGGTGGAGTGGAGGGTGGAGTTAGGGTTGGAGTTGAGGAGGGGGGGTGGAGTGGAGTGTGGGTGGAGTTTGAGGGGGGGTGGAGTGGAGGGTGGAGTTAGGGTTGGAGTTGAGGGGGGGCGGAGTGGAGTGTGCTGTGGGTGGAGTTGGGAGAGCGTGGAGTTTGAGGGGGGGGTGGAGTGGATGGTGGAGTTAGGGTTGGAGTTGAGGGGGGTGGAGTGGAGTGTGCCGTGGGTGGAGTTGGGAGAGGGTGGAGTTTGAGGGGGGGTGGGAGTGGATGGTGGAGTTAGGGTTGGAGTTGAGGTGGGGTTGGAGTGGAGTGTGCCGTGGGTGGAGTTGGGAAAGGGTGGACTTGGGGGGGGGGGGGGGGGGTGGAGTGGAGGGTGTAGTTAGGGTTGGAGTTGAGGGCAAAGTTTGGGTTTTGAGTTGAGGGGGGGAGGTGGAGTGGAGGGTGGAGTGGTGGGAGTTTAGGAATTCCTCGTTGAAGACCAATAATTGCAGTGATCTATCCCCATCACGATGAAATTTCAAAAATTAGCTGGGCCTATCGGCCAAGGTGGTAAACTTGTTGAATTCATCAGTGTAGCGCGCGTGCACCTAGAACATCTAAGGGCATTATACTGCCCTTGCGAGAGGCTGTAGTTGGGGACAAAGAGGGAGGCATGGGGGTTGGGGGAGGCTACAGTGGGGGAGAAGGAGGCAGCTGTGGGTGGGGGAGTGAGGAACGCATGGGGAGGGGGCTGCGGAAGGCTGCGGGTGGGGGGAAAGAGGGAGATGAGGGGTGGGCTACGAGAGGCTATAGGTGGGGGAGGAGGGAGCTGCGGGTGGAGGGCTGCAGAGGGTGGCAGACTGTGGGTGGGGGGGATGGTGGGGGGCGCTACAGACTACAGGTGGGGAGGGCAGCGAGGATAGAGGGTGGGGGTGGCAACGGGGATAGGATGGCGGGGGGCAGCGGGGATAGGATGGCGGGGGGGGCAGGAGGGATGGCGAGAGGGGATAGGAAGTGGCAGTGAGGATAGGATGGTGGGGGGTAGTGGAGATAGCATGAGGGGATAGGAGGTGGCAGGGGGGGCAGCGAGGATAGGATGGCGGGAGGCAGCAGGGATAGCGGGAGGAAATAGGAGGTGGGCGGGTGGGGGGTGGCAGCAGCGATAGTGGGAGGGGATAGGAGGGGACGAAAGGGGATGCAAGGGGGGGGTGAGAGAGAGAGAGAGAGGAGAAAACACGATTGCATGGTTGGTAGAGAGAGAGAGAGGTGTGGAAGTACAATGCCCTACCAAACTTAATGGCTAGGCTCACAAAGATCATATATAACCATGAGCAGTCACACATAGAACTCAATAAACTTAGAAGTTAGGGATCGTAAATGTCTAGGCTCTCACAATGGCTTCTCCTCATAATGGGGGCCTTACAATGTAGAGCATCATGGATCATTTGTGATCACTTGAGGGTGGAGTATTGAGCATATCTAACATGTTGCTTAACTGCTAATGTATATGCAAGACAACCAAAGATACATGGATGAGCATGAGATTGCTTGCAACCATGCAAAGCTTCATATGGAGTGATAGAATGCAATGCTTTGGTGGGACACATATTAAGTACATATGGTGCACACATGACGACCATAAGAGAGAAGCTTTGTGGTAAAGCATGACTTTTGACCATACACCTCGCAATCTCCATGAGCGACTAGTTCTTCCTTTGAGCAACTCCATTCTGCAAGAACTCTACACTAAAGTTTTATTTGAGGTCTAACTAGGAATGCATTAGAATAAGATGCATGTATCCCTCATCCCCAATCATTATGGAGGGTGCCCATTTTACATGCTAATAGGTTTTCACTTAAAACCAAAAACCATTTTAACCACATATTTACTTGAGACTTTGCTTTTAATGGATACATCCATGCATGCCTCAAAAAATCATCAACAAACATCATGACGTAAAGGTAGCTCCTAGACATGTGCGTCTAGATACGACCCCAAAGATCACTGTGAACAAGCTATAGTTTCTTAATAGCTTGAAGTGAACCACCTTTTGGGAAGGAGGAGCACTACATTTTTTCCAAAATAGAGCCTTCACAAACATCTTTACAAGTTGCCAAAAGTTTGGGCAAAGAGAATGCCATTTTAGATTTTTGCATGCGTAGCAATCTAGCATAATTCAGATGATCAAAGCATACATGCCAAGGCATTGCATCTAACATAGCTTGAGAATCTTGAAATGTAGATGCTCAATAATTCACATATTCTAGATGATCGATGAGCTTATACTACCTATGATACAAAATGGCAAAATAAATAATAACATTGCCATGTGACAAATCATGAACTATATATCTATCATCAATAAATTTCAAACCCAATTAATCTTAGCTAATGCTGAAACTGATAACAAATTTTTCTTGATCCTTGGAACAAACAAAGCATGTGTCAATAAGAGAGAACTACCAGTACTTGTAGTTAGAATTATCTTACCGACCCAGCCCCATTAAAGGATAAGAAGAGCTGTTAGCAAATGTGACAATTTTCCCTATAGGAGTAGGCTCAAGTGAAGTAAAGAAACTGCACAACAAGGTAGTATGTTTGGTTGCCCCACTATCAAACTACCAAACATCTAACTCTAATGTAGAGATACATTTTTCATAAGATGAAAGATCATAACTGCAAACAATAGTAAATACCCATTCTTTATACTTCATAAGATTAAGAGAATCTCTTTTAGGTGTAGAGGCTTCTTCAACAACCATTCTGGCCTCTTTTTTCTTTGGCTCTTTTGCAGCCAACTTTGGACAACTCTTTATGACATGATCATTCCGTTTATAGTATTTGCAAAATAATGTTTGCTTTTTCTATTTTCTTCTCATCTTTGTCTTCCCTTTTTGACTGTGCAAAATTAAAAGACTTTTTCTTACAAGTATGTTATCTCCATTTACATTTTAACTTCTAACTAGCTAAGAAAACTTCATCTCCAACATTCATAATGGACCTTTTCTTCTTGGACTTGTCTTGTTGCAAGAAAATACTAACTAAGTCCTCAAATGTAAAGGCATTTGGATTCTGTTTCTTCATCAACCAAAGAGTAGAAGAAAAACTTTGATATGAATCTAGAAGTTCGTTAAGAAGTGTCTCCACAAATGAGCTATCTGGCAAGAGTTCATCTGTAGAAATCAACTACTCCTTAAAAAATTTGATCTTTATAAAAAATCTTTCCATAGCATCTCCTTCATTCATATTCTCACTCACAGTTATTTTTGAAGGTAAGTAACACAAGCCTCATTCCTTGCACGAAACAAAGTGGTAAGTGTCTCCCAAGCATCCTTTCTTCTTTTGAAAGAGTGAATATGAGGGATAATCAAAGATTTGATAGGTAAAGCTATCAAAACACAAGCCTACACTTCTCTCCCATCGCAACAAAGTTGCTCCACAGTAGGTGCAATAGTAACCACAACATGAATAAGAGTTTCAAGTTCTTCATCTTCAACACAATCTACATCAAGTTAAATAACTGTATTTGGAGGTGTAATAGGTGATTTTTAATCATCTTGCATAATATTCCATAGTCCTTTTGTGGCCAACACATGATGCATCATATATGCCCATAATGCGTTATTGGTACCATCCAACTGATCCTCAACAATAAACATATAGAATACATCATTGCTTTCAGTCATGGTCATTGACTAAATACCATGATGTAGGGAAATGATTGTATCTCAAAACCTTGAACAAAACTACCCTATTAAGCTCTTTTAAATATGTTGTAGACTTTGAGTGTTTGTACTTGCCAACTAAAACCTATATACTACATTTAGAGGCCGAAATGAGCTCATATCCAAATTTTGACACCATAGAGTGAAAATTTTTTGAACTCCTAATCACTTTGATTATGGTCAAAAGTTTTTGTGCAATTCTAAGACTCCGATCGAAGGGGTGTAGATAATGCTCTATATGAAGTGGGAACCTCCTATGATACCAATTGTTGGAGTTTAAGATCTATGAAAGCACAAGAATAGCACAAGGAAGAAGAAGAAGAAGCTAGGAGCATAACACACAATACTAAATGTATTAGCAAGTGAATTTACAAAGGTAAGTGACCCATTAGGGTTACAAGTGTTTATATAAGCTAGGGAGAAGAAACCACCTAAAGAGGGCAAAAGTTCCCGAAAGGTCCTAAGTGTGTTCACACACTTCACTACTGAAATATATCAGCATAGATAGTAGGGGAAATTTCAGCAACAAGGGTTGATATATCTAATGAGATGAAGACACTCTTGTTTACTTCTTGATGTGAATGCACGTTTATAAGTGCTAGTTAGCTTAGGCACAATGTGATTGAGTCAGATGAAGGTGGGTTTGCTAAATAATTTTATGAATGAAAATTTGTTGTTTGAAGAAACAAGTGCTACAATGTTCGATGCATGAAACTAACTATTAAAATATGTATCTTGTTATGGTTTGGATGTATTAAATCCAGGATTAATGTATAAAATCCAGGTTTTGTCTGGCTAGTGGCTCTCACATTAATCACAAGAAAGTGGCTTTCAAAGCTTCTGATAGTTTTGTGCTTGATTGCATTAGTGCTATAAGTGTAAAAGTGGATGAACCACGCATGTGAGAGACATCTCTAGTTTCGCCATATAACACCATTTATTGCGTGGAATCATATAAAATATCACTTTGCATTGAAATTGATATCCTTAACATCACGAGAAAACCAATCAGGGGACTTATAGGAAGCGCATGCTGGTGGGACACCCAAGAGATAAAGCGGAGCCCGAAGATGGTTTGACATTCAAGCTCCAATTTGTATTCTACCCTCTCTTCATTCAAGCAAGCCAAGCTAGAAAGAAGTTGATTTGCTGAAGTTCATGAGGGTTGCCGATTTGACGAGATCATTTTCTCTGCTTCTCGCCTCTTTCAGGTTGGAATCTTGCGCACCTCCGTTAGTCAACGATGACATGAAAATGAACGCGTTACATCGCGTGTGATGACGTACGTGACCCAGAGGACAAGGCGTATGAAACATGCACAAGGAAACCTGGATGTCCTCTCTCAGGTAGAACTATGGGAGTAGCTCCATAGGGTATTCTATCTGTGGGAATTAGTTCTCGGAGGATTCATATGATCGTCTATACTTGGCTTCTTCCCAAGCGATTCCGAAGAAGACGCTTTGAGTATACCCCGGGGATCCTGATCCTCTATAAGAAAATAAGAACCAACCAATTACAGCGTTAGTCTTGGGCGTCCATACTTTTTCTTATGCTGAATAATCGAACTGTAGATTCAATGGTCATATTGCCGTACTGAAGTAACGTGACAAAATGCGAGAGCCTGAGGATAGCGTTGAGAAAAGCAATTTTAAGTTTTCAAATTCTATTATAGCACTTCTTCATTGCGCCAAGACAAACTAGTAGTTCAAAGAGGGCGACAAGCAATGTGCAGTTTTCAAATTGTATTATAGCACTTCCTCGTTGCAACAAGACAAACTAGTAATTCAATGATGGTGTCAATGGCCGGAGAAGATGACTCGAAAGCAAGGATGGGTCCCGACTTCATGCCATTGGCTGATAAGAAATAGTTTTTCTTTCCCGATTACCTTTTTCAGGCAGCGCATGTTGGCAGGGTGCCCAAGAGCCGAAGCAAATCTTTTTTTTTTAACAGGAAAAGAGAGTAAATTAATGAATAAAAATACAATGTGCACAGGGAAGCAGAGATCCCATCAGACACAGGGGTTACAAATTGGAGACCATGATAAATCTATCACTGGAGTAACATTCCAAGAGGGATTCCCTCCATTTACGAGGAGGAAGGGACCTAAAAGTATCAGTGTGATCCTAGGGATGTTTGATTGACTGCAGACTCTGCATACCAGAAAGATACAAGGATTTTCTAAGGGAAAACAGAAAATTCTTTTTACCATTGTTAAAAAGGGATTGGTTTCTGCTAATCCATATATGTCAAAGGATGTGTCCCCTCCACAAATTCCACAGAACCAGATCGAGCTTATTGCAACATCCAAGGACAATCTCTCTGAGGCCCAGTTGAGGGAGCTTCTTGACAACAAGAATAGGGTCCAACACCTTCCAAAACTGTCTAGCATGCCAACAGTTAATAAAGAGATGGGTTAAATCCTCTTCCCTGCTACACAGAGCACATTTACCATTATTGGGATTTACTCTCTTGGCACTGTTGACAGTCCACAGCCCATTATGTAGAATCAACCATTCCAAGTAGGAATGCTTGATGTTGTAGGGGAAAGCCCAAATGGCTTTGAACCTAAATCTCCATTAATTGGCGGACCAATTACATCCCCATCTGATGTTAAGCTTGCTAGTAACATAGAGGACAGAGCCCCTGTTGTATTTGAACCTTTGCCACATATCTTTAGCAACATCCGTGATATGGATGTTGACGAATCTGCATTCCTCAAGCTTCGACTTCAGGAGGGACTTCATTTCCAAAAGAATCTATAAACAACCAGAGGAAAACTGAGTCAATCCAAGGATATAATCATCACATATCAATTCACCTCAGTTAAAAAACTAGGCCCAATTTTTAACACCAAGTTTGAAGCATTTATGCTCTCTAATCTCTAAACTTTTATTATTCCACAGTGCAATCCATCCCAGCCAAGGAGATTCCTGGAGAAAAAAGTTGAGGTTAGACGAATACTTAAAGTTTGGGGAAAAACAAGCTTTGACCTTCATCTACACAGACCAGAACCTGCAAGAGAGGAGACTACCAACAGGGATAAAGGTGGAGGGGGAGATAACAATATCCCACAGATGATTATTAGACCAGGCTTTGTAATTCTTGACATGAAACTTATGAATGTTTCTTTTAAGAAGGACAACCCAAATGTCAAAAGAGTTTAAAGCCCTGAAAACCCATTTAGCAGCCAAGCTCTCAGCCATTTTTATAGGGCAGATGATACCTAAACCTCCTTCGTGTTTACGCAAACAGCAAATCTTCCAAGACACCTTAGGGATTTTGTTAGTCTGTTCATTTCCCCCCCATAAGAATCTTCTAGCAAGGGCAATCGCCTGATTTAACTGCTTCTTGGAAGGGCTCCAACAAGCCAGGAAGTACACCAGAGAAGGGAGGAGATAGTGCTTCAAAATGAAACATCTGTGAGAGAGGGAAGCATAAACATTATACCACGTGAGCATTTTTTCCTTAAATTTTTGAAGCACCCAATCCCATCTTTGCTGCATAGAGACATTAAAACCCATGGGGATACCCAGTAACCTAAAGATCGTTTGATCCTGCAGGATAATACAACCAATATTAGTAATGCACTTGGGAATTATATGATTGGAAGACCTAAAACCAGTTTTAGAGTGATTGATATGAGAGCCACTGGCAAGACAAAAGGTATTCAAACAGGCCAAGAAAATTTCAGCATACACAGGATCAGCAAGAGTGCACATATTGGTATCATCAGCAAACATGTGAAGCCCAAGTTGGTGATTGGAATTGGGAATGGGGATGCCTTTGATTTTTCCTCTCGCCATTTCATGATTCACTAACCACCCAAGAGCATCACTGAGATATGGCAAACAGAAGGGGGCCAAGGGACACCCTTGTCTAATGGATCTAGCAATTTTAAAAGGGGGGGATAAATGACCATTCAAAGAGACTCTGGACCAAGCATTTCCAAAAAGGGTACTGACATACTTAATAAACTTTTTCCCAATGCCAATATCATGCAGAGACTCAAGGATAAAGTCCCACTCTATTCTATCATAAGCCTTGTCAAAGTCAATTTTGAAGAGGTAGTTAGCAACTTCATCAGCATAATCAAAACCTTCCCAAAGAGAGATGATGGCATCAAGAATGTATCTACCTTTAATAAAACCTTTCTGCATAGGTAAAATGATAGTGTTCATGATAGGACTTAGCCTTCTAGCAAGGGCTGAAGCAAAAATTTTATAGACAGAGTTGAGGCAAGTAATGGGTCTCCACTTATTGAGATCTTCCTTAGGACCCTTTTTGTGAATGAGTCTAATAACCCCCATGTTCATATCAGAGGACAAGGAACCTTTCCTAGTGGCCTCTCTCCAAATCTCCAGAAGGTAGGGAGTAATGAAATCCTTAAGATCTTTGAAAAATTCATTTGGAATTCCATCAATGCCAGGAGACTTACAAAGTTTCAATTTATCAATGGCTTCTTTAACCTCACCAGCAGAGAGGGGCAAATCCAGGAGAGCAGCTAGTCCTTGAGGGAGAGTTTTCACCCTGACAGAAGCAATATGGGCCATGGCTCTCTGGATTTCTTCCCCCCTCTTGGGAGGACTAGAGAAGACATTCATAAAGAAACTAGAGGCTTCATGTAAGCACTCTTCCATGTTAGCTGCAATACCACCATTACTTTTGGAGAGTAAAGGAATGAAGTCCTTGTTTTTCTTTTGCTTGAGCATGTCATACATATGTTTATTAGGTCTATCCATGTTCCTCTCCCAGAACCTTCTGGAGTTGGCCAGAGACGAGCTAGCTTCCAGATACTCTTCACATCTGAGTTTATGGAACTCAATGGAGTCCACAAAAGGGTTATTAGGATCATACAACTTAAGAGCTTCCAAGATTTTCTCTTTTTTGAGAGCCCTGGCCTTAGACACTTTGTCTTTATAGAAGGTAAATAACTTCTGGATATCCTTCACAACATTCTCCTAGCTTTAGAAAGCAGAGGTGTTTTGGGAAAAGTGCCAACTAATGGTCATCTTAATTTTATTGATAATCGAGGGGAGCTTAAGCAGTCTAGCATCAAGGTGGGGTCAGCAAGCTCTAAAGGGCTTATAGTTCCTCTTAAAACACAGACAAAGGGGAAAATGATCGGACAACAGCAGAGATTGGTCAGTATTAGCACTAATCTCCCAATGAAAAATCTGTACAATAAGAAGAATTAATATAGCATCTATCAAGTCTAGCACCCAGGGCATTATCATTAGACTATCTATTATGCCACGTGATACCAGTATGCTTAGAGTGATCAATTAAATCATGAAAGTGACAAAGAGAGTACCAGTAGATTTTTTCAAAACCGTAGATGCAAGCCCCCTTATTATTAATTCTATCATTAATGTTGGTCACCATATTGAAGTCTCCTATAATGCAGATATTACCTTGAAGTTTTTTTAACTCCTCCCAGCAAGTGCTTCTCATATTCTTGCAATTAGAGGCATAAAGACTAACTATACTTACCTCCATAGGGGAATCGAAGGAGATGCTCGAGTAAAAGCTCCACTCCGTGCATGTTGGGCTAGGTTTTCTTCTGTGTGTGGCCTCCCCGGCTGGGGACCTCGAGGGTTTTGCTCTGGGCGTTGCCTCTCTGGCTCAGGACCTTGTGAGCTGCTGTGGTGGCTCCTTCCTCTCCCTCTCCCTCTCTAGAGATATACACATAACATCTAAATTATATACATTAATTGACATGCATGAACTAACATGGATAAATTTCTAACATGCATTAGCTAAATATACATTTACATGCAATAACATATGCATGCACTTAATATACATCCAACATTCATAAACATACCTATCATTTACATGCATATCCTATCATCTAGCATGCACTATCTTAAATAACATGCATTAACATTCCTAACTTCTAACATGTACTACATAACATATACATTCATTACTTAACATCTAATAACATGCGTATATACACTATCATGTTTAACATGTACTAACATCATACATAGGTTCATGCACCAATAACTAACATGCGCTAACATTGGCACAATCAATTACTAAACATGCCTATCATGATACATGGGTATAAGAACTTATCTCTAACAACAACTAACATGGGTTCAACTAACACTAAATCTAATGCATTTACTACTAAGTGACTAACAACCTAAGGGTTGAAGAAGCTTGGGCTAAGAGTAAGAAAAGGAATGGATAAGCTAAGAATGGATAGGATAAGTGTTTGGAAAAAGAGAAGTGGTAGAAAAAATAAGTTCTTTGGAAGAAAATAAGGCTAAAAGCTCCTTCTTTGTGCTACCTTGTGAACACACAAAAAAACATTACGATAACAAACATACATTAAGCAATTAATCTAATTAATTAAACACACACACATATATGAATACTTAGATATATAGAAATCATCCTCATAGAAATACATAAACATACATCTAAATATTTTTACTACATATTTTCTTTTTTAATAGGTATTTAATAAATATTCTTATAATTATAACATAAAACATAATCATAAATTACTCATTTAATATAAGTAAAATATATATACATAATATAATTAAATATAAAACAAAAGAAAAAAGAAAAATAAAAACAAATCTCTCACTCTCTCTCTCTCTCTCTCTCTCTCTCTCTCTCTCTCTCTCTCTCTCTCTCTCTCTCTCTCTCTCTCTCTCTCTCTCTTTTGCGGCTGCTGCGCCGTCGGCACGCTGCAGAGGGATGGAAGGAGGAGAAAAATAAAAACAAAATAATATATATATATATATATATATATATATATATATATATATATATATATATAAAGAAAAAAGAAAGCTCTCTCTCACTCTCTCTCTCTCTCTCTCTTTCTCTCTCTTTAGCGGCTGTTGCGCCATCGGCAGGTTGCAGAGGGAGGGAAGGAGGAGAAAATAAAAACAAAACAAATATATATATATATATATATATATATATATATATATATATATATATATATATATATATATATATAAAGAAAAAAGAAAACTCTCTCTCACACTCTCTCTCTCTCTGTCTCTCTCTCTTTGTCTCTCTCTCTCTCTCTCTCTCTCTCTCTCTCTCTCTCTCTCTCTCTCTCTCTCTCTCTCTCTCTCTCTCTCTCTCTCTCTCTCTCTCTCTCTGCTGTGTGCGCAGCGCTACTGCGCTGCCGGTAGAGAAAGAGAGGGAGAGGGAGAAAAAGGAGAGAATCATTTAAGGAAGAGGGAAAAGAGGAAAAGACAGGAGAAAAGAAAAATAGAAGAGAAAAAGAAAGAAGGAAGAAAACCAAAAAAAGGAAAAATCAACGCCTCCCTTATATCTGTACATTCGATCAATTTCCAAGAAGGAAAAAAAATTGCTCTCAATTAATTGAAGGACAAGAGATGGCCTTCTCTCTCCTCCTGTCAGAGAACTGTCATAGAACTATATGCAAAATTTGACTTTAGTCTAGAGCAAAAAGTAAGTACCTGAAAATCACATGAGCTTGTGAGTATGTACTCCCCTCTTTATATAGATGAGAGTAGCCCACCATAGCTCACGTTTTCCCTTAGAAAACTGATCCATGCTACCTAAATTAACTTCTCTTCAACTCCACATCACTTCAACAAGAGAAATAGGCGTGGGATTTTCTCTTAGTTCTTTTTCTCAACCATACAATTAAATATTTATTGGACCATAGACTTTAGATTTAAATACAACCTTTCTTTTTTATTCATTTAAATACTTTAGAATAAATCCAAACCTTTAGAATAAAATAAATTTAACCCTATCAATAAATTAAATTATTACCTTAACCCTAGTGAAACTTCATAATTAACTTATTTTTTATTTGAAATATTTTGCTAAGGTTCCATTTGTTATATTTACCCTATCTAATAATTCATTTATAGACTAAAACTTACTTAATTAATTATTTAACCTTCGGTTTACCCTTCAATTAACTTCAAATCATGTTAATTAACCCCAATTGACCCTTAAACATATCTTCTACTCTTCCATAACCCTCTAGATTGAATAGTTAACCCTTAATTGACCTTGAAATTAAACTAGAACCCTATAAAACATGTTCAAAACCTATATTTAATCCTTAAATACCCTTGCATTTACTTTCAAAACATAAACATACCCTTAACTGATCCTTGATTTTTCATCTATACCCTTAATTAAATTAAGAAAACACTTAGATAAATACTTCCCATCTTGATATTATTCTGCAAACTTCTTTTCCTGCAGAAATTCAAATCAAACATTAGTAAAAAATTTCATAATTTAACCAAACTTATATCAATCAATTAATCTTTTAATTTTTGTAATATTTTAAGAGTAACAAATTCTCTCTAACATCGTGGGTACTAGTCCCCTTCTTTTGTATTTTTCCTTTATTTAATTCAAGTCCGAGAGAGTAGGTTAAGGGTGAGCTTCCTTTATTTATAAAAAAAAAACTTTCAAAGCACTCAAGGAGTCTTCAAAATAAAAAAGGAAATAGTTGTTAGGACCATAATATCTGTTTGGATCTTGTAACTTTAGGAGAATGATCATGCTACTCTCATTATTGAGAGCAATGCTCTCTATATGTGGCATGCTCAATTAGGTGAAAAAGCGGTGATTGGTCTATGTCATGGACCTAGACTAGCACTAGATATTTAAAGAGTTTGGGTTAAGAACAATTCGGAAAACAAAGGGCTTTTTGGTAAATACATCCAACATTTTTTAGTGGATTATCTTCTATGATAGAATACATGATCGACATTCTTATGTGGCATTTATGGCGAGGAGAGAGACTCTCATCCGTAGCCCGTTGTATCTTTAACTACGACTGAGATAAGATGACGTTGCCGTCCAGCATATGGTTAAGAAGCATCTGATATGTACTAAATAGAATTATATAAAATCGCTAATTGCAGACAGATCTGTTGATCGATCAAAGCTCTGTCCTGTGTGTCTCAATATTGCGTGGTTTGCTGCTTTGGGCGCATGATGATACACGGTCGATGAGGGAGAGAAGGAGCAACCTCTCAAAGAGAGGAAAGAAGTATAGGAATAACGGTCCAACAGACCTGGAATCAAGCAGACGACGGACGGCATTTTCACTCCTGAAAGCGCTGCAACCATCAACAGATTAGCAGCCGAACATGCAACAAGCTGCGTGCCCAGTGGAGAATCAAACTCGACCAGAAGGACGACAGCAGCAACTCGTAGAAGACGACAGCAGCAACTGCTGTGGGCGATGATAGCAACAACTCATTGAGCTCAAATCTCCGGCAGACGAAGGCCATTGCCTGCGGGAGTCGTGTGTTGTGGGGATCGCGGGAAATTGGTCTATCGCAGGAAGTGGGTCTATCGCGGGGAAGCTCGTCTATCGCAGCTTCTCGGTCTATCGCCGGCAAGGGCCATCTTTCGCGGGGGTCTATCGCGCGTCTCACGGGAAGTCGGTCTATCGCGGGGAAGCCCGACTATCGCGGCTTCTCGGTCTATCGCCGGCAAGGGCGTCTATCACGGGGGTCTATCGCGCGTCTCACGGCGCTGGCGGTCTATCGCGAGACTCCGGAGTCCGGAGGCCCATCTATCCCGGGGTTCGCTGTGCTTTTCGCCGATTTCCCAGCCTCCCGCCGTTCCCAGTGCTTTCTTTCTGGCTCCAGCGTGCGCCGCCTGCTCTCAGCGCTGAGGGCTCTGATCCGCCTGGTACGTGAAAGTCGGTCTATGACATATTATTAAATGGATTTAAAGTGGATTTTTAAGAAGGAGTCGACTGAGTGTTCCCGACTTTCCCGGATGCAAAGCGGCCGTTCTAACTTTTAAAGCTTAAGAAGTGGCGACTCGCGAGGAAAGTTGCTTCAACGCCTTTAAACAAGTTTTAAAATCCTTAAAAAGAAATAAGATTAAAAAAAAAAGAAAAAAAGGCAGGGCAGCGGTGGAATCTGATAACTTCACTCGTTTCTTCTCATACTCCCTTTGTTATACTTAAATGCTCTCCCTTCTTCGCTTCCAAACATCACTCTTAAATAAAAAAGCCAACCGTGAGAGATCAAAATGATGGATCCTAACGAAGATAATTCTGCAATAATTCAGCACTAGACTTTGAAGATAATTCTGCAGTAGACTTTGAGGAACAAAAAGCCAACCGTGAGAGATCAAAATGATGGATCCTAAGGAAGATAATTCTGCAGTAGACTTTGATGTAACTTAAAGTTTTTGAGGCAATTGCAAGTACCGCTTTGGTGAAGCGTCTTTTCCTTCAAACTTGTTCGTTTGCTCCCTGCAAATTGATTTGCGGCAATCTGTTCCTTTTCAACCTATTTGCTTCGACAAGATGCCGACCCTTATTCCCTCGTCTGTCATGAACAATGTGGCTTCCCCTCAGTTTGTGTCCCCCCTTGAGATGGATTCCGTCCCTGTGGACGTCTTGCCCCCAGAGGTCTCTTTATGCAACAAGTCGGTGGCGGCAAAGCAAGAAGAACTGATGAAAACGTGCCTGATCGGTCAAATGTTTGGCCCTAGACCCCCTCTTGAAAGTGTGAGAACTTGGCTTCGCAAGGAGTGGTTCCCGCGCGGCCTAATTGTGTCCAAATGTCAATTCCTGCCGGCGAATCACATGCTTCTAGTTTTTGAGAACGAAGAGATGGCTTTCCAAGCCCTACAAGCCGGCTCCTGGCAAGTGGGCCCGTCCACCCTTTGCCTTTTTAAGTGGATCCCAGACTTTGTCCCGAACAGATCAAAGCCTCTTCGTTACCCGCTTTGGGTGGAGCTTCCCAATCTGCCTTTCTTCTTGTATGGATTTCTTCGTGAAATCGTCTCACCGATCGGTCGCCCGATGGCCTCAAGACAGGATGTTGGGGGTTTAATCTACGATGGTGCTCAACATTCTTTCAATGCAAGATGGCATCCACAGATCTGCGTTGAAACAGACCTGAACCAGGTCCTTCCCTCAAAAATCTCCATAAACTGGGGAGATGACAAGACCTGGACACAAGAGGTTACTTATAAGAATTTGGCAAACGCGTGCTTCCGGTGCGGACATCAAGGTCATAGAATCAAAGATGCCCCCTGAAGAAAAGTACCAACAAAAACAAGCTTAAACCAGATGGGACCCTAAACCCTCTCCCCCATGATGACACTCGGGGTCATCCCCCTCCAATGGAGGAAGAAGAGGGAACTCGCGTTGCTGAGACGGATTCAGAAGGATTCACTGAAGTGAGACACAGGAGGAAAGTTAGCCCTCGAAGACCAACAGCAAGGAATACTACGACAGTTGCCCCCTCGAATAACATATATTGTAACCTAGAAAAAGAGATTAATGAGGTCGACTTCCCAGGGGACAACCACTTTGAAGAAGAGCCCACTGATAATACCCTTGGGTGCTCTACCAGCAAAGAAGACAACCAAGAAGGTTATACCACGAGTAAAGAGGAAGGCTTCACTACCAGCAATGAAGACAACCCAAACAGCGAAAGCTCCTCCCTTGGTCCTACCCTCTCGGTATGCTTTCCAAGATTACCGCAACAAAAGTGAAGACCACAAGAATAAAAAAGATCGGGTCCCTCCCCTCAAAGAGGGCAACCATCATCAATGAAATTCACATCTCTAAACGTCAGGGGTCTGTCTGACACGTCAAGAGCTTCGATTCTTGGCCAGTGGTTTAAAGACAAGTGCTTCACCCCTGACGGAGAGGATCTCCAGAAACGGCTTAAATGCATTTCTCCGAACCACCTTTGGTTCTCCACTTCTCACCCTAGAGGGACGGAGAGGATCTCCAGAAACGGCTTAAATGCATTTCTCCAAACCACCTTTGGTTCTCCACTTCTCACCCTAGAGGGACGGGGGGTGCTTCCATCGGCATTAGTCACTCCTTGTCTAGCAATGTGACCTCGACTTTTGAAGGTCGGAGACGATCTCCAGAAACGGCTTAAATGCATTTCTCCGAACCACCTTTGGTTCTCCACTTCTCACCCTAGAGGGACGGGGGGTGCTTCCATCGGCATTAGTCACTCCTTGTCTAGCAATGTGACCTCGACTTTTGAAGGTCGGAATCATCGTTGGATTGCTGCCTTTTTTGAGTTCCCTTTCCAGTTCACTGTGGTCTCAATTTATGCCCCTAATGGTGAAGCAGATAGAATGGATACTTGGGCTTCCCTCGACTCCCTTTCACACAATGTTCTGATTTGTGGGGACTTCAACATGGTTGAGTTTCCTGAGGACCGATGGAATAACAAAGGAAAAATTATTGACGGTCAGGAGAAAGAGATATGGGATAAAATCAAGCTCCATCTCGACCTCGTCGAGGTGAAAGACATGAAGGGGTTTTCCTGGTCAAATCTCCAATCGGGGGACTCTTTGAGGAAAGCAAGACTTGATAGATGCTACATCGATCAAAACACCATCCTTCAGTGGGATATTCCTTCGATTTCCCAACACATGGACCTGACTATCTCAGACCACTATCCGATTACTCTGTCTTTCAAACCGATTCCCATGTTCCAGAAAGCTCCTTGGTTTCATGCTTGTCAGACATCGTTTTCCCTCCCCTCTGTCCACCAAGAAATTTCTGAGGTGTGGGCGGAAGCCTTTGCTCACTGTAATGAACCGGCTAAGTGCTGGAGAAGCGCGGTAGAAAGGACTGGAAAAATTCTAATCAGGACTCAAAAGGCTATAAGAGAAATCCAAAAAAAAAGAAGAGAAACGGTGTACCGAAGGCTCTCACGGCTTGAAGAAGAGGTGAACAAAGGTAAGTTACATTGCCAACAAGGTCTTTTGAAAATCAAGGGAAGATTAAGATTAGAGGAGGAGGTTCAAAGAAAAAATCTTCAAATTTTCTTCAAAGATTGGTGGGCAGGAAAGGCCGACAAACCAACGAAAGAGATGTGTAACATCCTCAAAAGGAAACAAGCTAGGGAATCCATCCCCCTATTGGTCGATAACAATGGAACTGAATGTAGCACGGAAGTGGAGAATAGATCTTTCATCGTTGAGCACTTTACCAATCTTCTCGGGGTCTCGACTCCTCTTCCCCCCCACAGGCGCGACTCCATGGCAACCATCTCAAGGGTTGCTCAAACCAGAATCCCACAGAACTTGATGGCTCTACTAGATGCTAACATATCTGAGAATGAAATTATCGAGGTTATTGATGCCCTTCCCAATGGGAAAAGTTCGGGTCCGGATGGACTTACCAATGAGTTTTTCAAGTCCTTCAAACATCAGGTGGCCAGCCCACTACGCCTCATGTGGCAAGAGGCTCTCTCATTCGGTGCCCTCCCTAAGTGCCTGAATAATGGCGTCATCAAGTTAATCCACAAACGGGGAGATAACAAAAAAATTGAAAACTGGCGTCCGATTACCATGCTCCAAACAGGATACAAGATAATTGCAAAAGTTATCGCCAACAGAATCTCTTGTCATCTAAAGTCATGGCTGTGTGAGGACCAGAAAGGTTTTATCAAAGGTAGATCTATACTTGAAGCAATTATCGATATTTGGGAAGGCCTTGCTTTTGCTGAGGAGTCCGCTCAAGATCTCGTATTCATTAAGATCGACTTCGACAAAGCGTATGACAGATTGGAATGGGACTTTATTCTTCAATCATTGAAAGACCTTGGATGCAGCCAAAAGTTCACGAAAATGGTTTCCACTCTTCTTGGAAATGCTTCAACTAGAATAAACATCAATGGTAAGCTCTCTAAGCCCATTCGTTTAAAAAGATCAATTAGGCAAGGCTGCCCTCTGGCTCCATTACTATTCGCTATCGCCTCGAATGGGCTCAGCTGCCTATTAAAGCATCACATGGATGCTGGCAATCTCAAGGGTCTTTCCTTACCTCTAAATCACGGCCAAATGATTGTGAGACTTTTTGATGATGACATGAATGCCTTTGTGCATAACGATATAAACAACATTGAGGTGTTTTGGTGGTGCCTCCACACCTTTTGTGTGGCATCAGGCTCAAAAATCAACCATGCTAAAACTGCTTTTAGAGCAATCAGCGGACATACTCCCCAATTGTTGGCGGATCAGGGGTGTCAAGTTATCCCTAGCGGTCAAGTCTTCCGTCTCCTTGGCATTCCGATGGGATTCGACATCTCAATGGACCAACACTGGAACTGGGTGCTATCCAAGCTGGATAGGAAGCTGAATCATTGGAAAGGTATGCAAGTCAACCTGGCACGACGTGCTATGGTTGTTAACACATTTATGTTGTCTACAATTATTTACTTTATCTCGTGTTGGAGACCTAAGGAGAAAGACTTGGCCAAAGTGGAAAGAATCTGCAGAAACTTCCTTTGGACTGGGGACCCCAATAGGAGGGGGATTCCCAAAATCAAATGGGAAACTTGCATTAGCCCTAAAGACTCAGGGGGCTTGGGAATTTTGGATATTGTTGGGTTGGCTGACAAGTTGGCGGCAAAGTGGCTTATCAAGGCTTGGAGCAATAGGGAGTCCTCTTGGGCTAAATTGATCTTCAGAAACACAGAAGACCTTACCTTAGTTGGCCACCCTGGTTGGAAGGACATAGGGATTCTCACGCTTTTGTTCTCCCCCCACCCGGTCTTCCCTAAAGGCTCTAGCCTCGTGTGTTCCTTATGGAAGAATTGGAACAAGGCCAAACAGTTCATCAGAATCAGTGATGAGTGGAAGTGGGCAGCTGGCATAAGACAAAATGACTCTATTTGGTTCACGATTAGCGGCATTCGGGGGGTGGAGTCTTGGAACCTCCAAACTGCAAGGCGGTTATGGAACAAGGGGTTCAAACAGTGGAAACAACTCTGGAAACAAGAAACCAACCAGTGGATTAGGTTCGAAGAATTGGATCCGAGACTTAGAGTTTCCTTTGAGGAATGGACTCTTCTTCAAAGCAGGTGTTTAGCTTGGGACCGCTCAACTACCCGCCTTCTTTCCGATCAAGATCTTCCTTGCTTCGAGGGCCTCAAATGGAGCAATGGTAAGAAGCTATCCGGAATCCCCAACTTCAAAGAGGATTTAGATGTTCACCACACCCTTAATAAGAGATGGTGCCTTTCTTGGACCAAACTTCGGTGGGAGCTAAAATTCATGTCTATTTGGCACCCCCTAATTGAGGTCAAAAAGTCCGTTCTCATGTGGCAGATCTTGCATAAAGGTATCTGGACCAATGCAAGGGTTAACAAAATCTGTGGTGTGCCGCCATGGTGCAAGCGTTGCCATCGGTGCATTGAAGATTTAGCCCACTTGTTCTTCGAGTGCCCCAAGTCCCGTGTTATCTGGCATCACGTGACCCGTGTATTGAGACTCACGAACCAAATCAACTGGCAACAAGTGATGTTGGGTGAGGCGATCGGCTGCTCATCGAGGCTGTGGAATGCCATCAGAGGTGAGACTCTCTAGAAGATTTGGAGGGAGCGATGTGCTGTCAATTTTGGCCAAACTCCTAAGGAATGGTCGATCGAGAAATCCTTGTTTCTCCTAGGTAAAAGAATCTCCCGAGTCAAGAGATCGCCACCGTTTAGACATCACTGTATTTATCTCCTCGAAACAACAAGTTGAAACCGAAATGGGTCCCACATGAGGGTGATGATAATTTTATCCGCCTCATCTGTAATGCCCTATAACTTGCCATACTCCTCCCCTGCATTGTGGGATTTGGGGGGTCCCATGGGCACTAGTCCCATTCACTTGTAACTTCTTTTCTTTATTTTAATTAAAGTCCGGGAGATTAGGCTAAGGCCGAACTTCCTTTATTAAAAAAAAAAAAGAATTATATAAAATCGAGTTTTCTTGGGTATATTTAGTTCGTGAAAAATATGGAAATAGGAGACGAGAAATTAACATTGATATTGATTCTATTAGCTCTATTTCTCCATAACCTAAGTTGAGCACTTAAAGAAACACAAGAACAAAGAATGTAACCACAAGAAGAAAGAATTTTTTGTCCTCCTACCACGTTCACTACCAACTTAACCTAGGATGTAGCCACAAGCACACTACCAAATTCACCTAGTGAATCTTCCACAAAACAATCTTTTTCATTTAATTTGTCAGTTCATACGCTCTTTCTGCTATTTGTTCGCACGTGTAACACACCCGTGAAAACCATTGGACCCTAATAACCATCTATAGGAACATCTTCCCACATATGTAATCCTACTATTTATGTCATATCCGATTTGTGCATGCCCTTTTGCGGTGGTTTTATGAAAATCGTAGGGCATTTCCATGTTACGATTATTGTTGTTATGATGACCATAATCAATATACAAAGTATGATATTTGCTCGCCTTTTCTTTTTAAACATAGATGATAGAAAGATTTTCATATTCTAAAGTGGATGTGTTATAGTAGAATTACCTTGCTTCTTTCTATATCGTATATTGTTTTCTTGTTCACCTTTTCAAGAAACATCTTTAGCAAAGTCGTGTAGCTTGCGAGTATTGAAGCATTTTCCATTTAAAGCATCTCTTACTATTCGTTAGGGATAAAAAATTAGCTTGATATTTTATTCGTTCTGTTCGTGTTGATGAAGTGAAAAAAGATGATTAATATTGTTGAAAGCTACGAATATCCTCGGTATTGTTGACATATGTTCCCATACGTTTGAAGACTATTTCCAAATTATATAAGAAGTTCAAAAGCGTATCAATTTTTTTTTGATAAACTTTAAAATAAACTCAATAGATTTTGGAGTACTCGATGTGGCTATAAACAATGAGCTTACATGGTTCAAGTGCATGTGGAGCTTACCTTATTCAATGAAACCTTGTCTAGTATAGTAATTGATAATTCAGGGAGCCTTTAAGGGTAGGATCAGTGATGATGTCTCTAAAACGTGCAATAGAATGAAACATTACACGATATTCTCTTATATTATCATCAATTTGAGTCAAGCTTAGTTTGCCCTCACAAAGCTTGCAAATCGAGATTTGCTTCATTCGTCCACATGGATATTATGTCCTGAAATCATTGGGAGGCTTGTTTTGCCTTTGAGCTGCTTGAAAATAGATGAATGAAGCCATCTTTGAACAAAAGAAGTTATTAACCTCTATACTTCCTCCTCCATCTCCGAAAACAAGTCAAGTTGCTATTTGACGTATAAGAGATGTCCCTAAGCGCTCTCAAGAAAAGACATTCAACGTTGTCATGGAAGGCTAATCATATATCACTCTCATAGAAGGCTTATCTTTATGCCCTCTCGGAAGGCGAATCATATATCAGGTGTCTAGACGCATCTCCCCATACTTATCAGGCATTTTTATTTTGATTCGTCTTTTATTAAATCTTTATTTTCCATTACAAAAAGGGAATAGAAAGATCATACAGCTGGCTGGACTGCATTTCCTTTGCATTATTGCTTGCCTTTCCACGTATCATTCATAGGCAACAGCCTGGTTGCCGCTGTCGAGATGCTTCTGTTCCTGCATGCGCGACAAACTCTTTTTTTTTTTTTTTTTAGACAACCGGAAAAGAGAGTAAATTAATGAATAAAAATACAATGTGCACAGCCTGGTTGCCGCTGTCGAGATGCTTCTGTTCCTGCATGCGCGACAAACTCTTTTTTTTTTTTGAGACAACCGGAAAAGAGAGTAAATTAATGAATAAAAATACAATGTGCACAGGGAAGTAGAGATCCCATCAGACACAGGGGTTACAAATTGGAGACCATGATAAATCTATCACTGGAGTAACATTCCAAGAGGGATTCCCTCCACTTACGAGGAGGAAGGGACCTAAAAGTATCAGTGTGATCTTGGGGGGCATGTTTGATTGACTGCAGACTCTGCATACCAGAAAGATACAAGGATTTTCTAAGGGAAAACAGAAAATTCTTTTTACCATTGTTAAAAAGGGATTGGTTTCTGCTAATCCATATATGCCAAAGGATGTGTCCCCTCCACAAATTCCACAGAACCACATCGAGCTTATTGCAGCATCCAAGGACAATCTCTCTGAGGCCCAGTTGAGGGAGCTTCTTGACAACAAGAATAGGGTCCAACACCTTCCAAAATTGTCTAGCATGCCAACAGTTAATAAAGAGATGGGTTAAATCCTCTTCCCTCCTACACAGAGCACATTTACCATTATTGGGATTTACTCTCTTGGCGCTGTTGCCAGTCCACAACCCATTATGTAGAATCAACCATTCCAAGTAGGAATGCTTGATGTTGTAGGGGAAAGCCCAAATGGCTTTGAACCTAAATCTCCATTGATTGGCAGACCAATTACATCCCCATCTGATGTTAAGCTTGCTAGTAACACAGAGGACAGAGCCCCTGTTGTATTTGAACCTTTGCCACATATCTTTAGCAACATCCGTGATATGGATGTTGACGAATCTGCATTCCTCAAGCTTCGACTTCAGGAGGGACTTCATTTCCAAAAGAATCTATAAATAGCCAGAGGAAAACTGAGTCAATCCAAGGATATAATCATCAGATATCAATTCACCTGAGTTGAAAAACTAGGCCCAATTTTTAACACCAAGTTTGAAGCATTTATGCTCTCTAATCTCTAAACTTCTATTATTCCAGAGTGCAATCCATCCCAGCCAAGGAGATTCCTGGAGAAAAAAGTTGAGGTTAGACGAATTCTTAAAGTTTGGGGAAAAACAAGCTTTGACCTTCATCCACACAGACTAGAACCTGCAAGAGAGGAGACTGCCAACACGGATAAAGGTGGAGGGGGAGATAACAATATCCCACAGATGTTTATTAGACCAGGCTTTGTAATTCTTGACATGAAACTTATGTAATCATACAACTTAAGAGCTTCCAAGATTTTCTCTTTTCTGAGAGCCCTTTCCTTAGACACTTTGTCTTTATAGAAGGTGAATAACTTCTGGATATCCTTCACAGCATTCTCCCAGCTTTTGAAAGCAGAGGTGTTTTGGGAAAAGTGCCAACTAATGGTCATCTTAATTTGATTGATAATCGAGGGGAGCTTGAGCAGTCTAGCATCAAGGTGGGCCAGCCAGCTCTAAAGGGCTTATAGTTCCTCTTAAAACACAAACAAAGGGGAAAATGATCGGACAACAACAAAGATTGGTCAGTACTAGCACTAATCTCCCAAAAATGTTTACCATAAGAAGAATTATTATAGCATCTATCAAGTCTAGCACCCAGGGCATTATCATTAGACTGTCTATTGTGCCACGTGATACCAGTATGCTCAGAGTGATCAATCAAATCATGAAAGTGACAAAGAGAGTACCAGCAGGTTTTTTCAAAACCGTAGATGCAAGCCCCCTTATTATTAAGTATATCATTAATGTTGGTCACCATATTGAAGTCTCCTATAATGCAGATAGTACCTTGAAGTTTTTTTAACTCCTCCCAGCAAGTGCTTCTCATATTCCGGCAATTAGGGGCATAAAGACTAACTATACTTACCTCTATAGGGGAAATGTACTCATATTCTTGCATGTGCTCACTGAAGTGAGACAAGGGCAAGGCCCACACAGCACAGGACGCATGCATGGTAGCAAAACAGGGGGCTACACAGAGTGACTTTTGTTTTTAAGACTATTCTTTTATAAACGAAGTTTTTTCAAAGCTTAATCTCCTGGTCTTGAATTAGTTCATTAAAGGAAAAAGTTTGGCCGAAGCTTAATCTCCCCGGTCTTGATTGGATGCCCTTCATTCCACACACAGGAGAGGTTAAGACTTAGTAGGATGCCTGAAGTCGATACAATGGTGATGACCCAAAGACAACTAGAAATAGGTCTGAATGTCGGACCTAAGGGCCAACATGTGTCCATCACTGTTGGCATCGGTTCAACGCCCCACCTCAAGAGGCGAGAGTTTCACCCAACTGAACCAACGCGCATGGACAAACATAGTGGTTTCATAAAGTGCTATGATAATGCCAAAATGGGAGTTACGTTTTCTCTCTTGTTGTATTTGCGAGGGGACTATTTCGAGTACTTGTCCCCGTGAACAAAACTACCTTAACGTGTTGTCCGTGAATGAAAGTTTCATCCTTGCCGTTTTTTGCAGTTATACAGCTTAACTCTAAATTTTTATTCGTAAAAGAGATCCAATTGTTTCACTACTGCCATGCGATCTCACAAATAGAATGTAATTTATAAAGATACGATTTTGTCTGCACAAGGGACAAAATACAAATACAAATACAAAATAGAAAGTTGTGATGTGTTAGAACAACAAATACAAATGAAATGGATATGTCATAAATCCTCAGATAAAAGAAAGAAAACAAACACATAATATCTCGAAAGGTGAAAGGCAAATATAAGTAGTTAGTGTATTAATATAACAAATACTAACAATAAGCAGCTCCCATCCCAGTTTCGATTAGATTATTTTGCCCATGATCTGTCTCAACATGCTTAGTATTAGCTTGATGTTTTATTCCCTCTTTCAGAATCTCTCCCCCAATGTGTATATATGCCCATGACACTAAAGGCCTGCTTTTCTTTCCACATTTTTCTTCAACTAATACACGTGTTGTCCTCCTAAGCCACATATTGTTTCTCTTTCTCCTTCTCTCTCTCTCGCTCTCGTGCATTCCCAATCAAAGGTAATAGATCACAAAGTTGAAAAAGTACTCGATTCCTGTAGATGAAAGTTTCCGAGATAGTTAGAACGTGCAAACTGTCTCAATGGATTGGTATTTCTTATGAGAGTATTGTTTATGATCTTCAGTTGATGATAATAAAAAATGTTTCACATTTGAAGAAACTACGTTTTTTAGTTTTTAATTTGCTTCAAGAGGACAAATACAAGCAAAACCGGTCCATTATGCATGCTCACAAAGACGCCTCTTATGGTATGTAGAAGGCAAAACGTGAAGGTGACGCATCGTTTATTTGGCTCAGACCTATAAGTGTTGCGCACTGTAAGGAAAGCAAGGATGAGAAAAAAAGTAGGCAATTAGAAAGAAATTCGCCAATGATGCTTGGAAAATGATTAAATCCTTATATATTATCCTAAATTTACTGCTTGAAATGAAGAGTGTTGTTGATATTTTTGCTTCAATGGCAAGTTTGCCAACTCAGCGAAGAATGAAGCGCAGGCATTTACTACACAATGTGGTTATGATCCGTCGTCATCATGATCATTGTATGTTTGTACTGGACATAGATGATAGGTAATTTGATAGTGCTATGAAATATAGACATATTACCTCTCAACGAATTTTCTTCACCTCGCTTGAGCTTGCCCGAGTGACAAATATTGTCAAATGCACAGAGAAGCCTCATATTGTTTTATTGGATGTAGATGACTGCTCCTTGGTACTGCTAACGGTAGAAGATCCACGTTGTTAGATGCTATAAATGCGTGAGAAAGTAATAAAAAAGCTAATATCAATGTCCACACTACTCAAGATTAGCTTGAAAGTAAATTTAATTGATGGCACGTGTACAAATTTGAATAAGGCTCTTTGAGTACACCCTAGAAATATAAAGATCATTCATCAGAAATTAACAATTTCAAGGGGAAATCGCATTAGTAGTTCTGCAATACTCAAAGAAATCAGTGAATGAAAAGCGTGCTGGATTATGAATCCACAATACGAGCTCGTGGCGAAAGCACGTTTTGCGTTGAAAATAAAGGTTACTTTGTGAGCGTTATTTATAATCTTTTTTTTTTTTTTTAAGGAAGTTCGGCCTTAGCCTAATCTCCCGGACTTTAATTAAAATAAAGAAAAAAAGTTACAAGTGAATTGGACTAGTGTCCATGGGACCCCCCAAATCCCACAATGCAAGGGAGGAGTATGGCAAGCTAGAGGGCATTACAAATGAGGCGGATAAAATTATCATCACCCTCATGTGGGACCCATTTGGGTTTCAACTTGTTGTTTTCGAGGAGATAAATACAGTGATGTCTAAATGATGGCGATCTCTTGACTCGGGAGATTCTTTTACCTAGGATAAACAAGGATTTCTCGATCGACCATTCCTTAGGAGTTTGGCCAAAATTGACAGCACATCGCTCACTCCAAATCTTCTAGAGAGTCTCACCTCTGATGGCATTCCACAGCCTCGATGAGCTGTCGACCGCCTCACCCAACATCACCTGATGCCAGTTGATTTGGTTCGTGAGTCTCAATACTCAGGTCACGTTACACCAGATAACACGGGACTTGGGGCAGTCGAAGAACAGGTGAGCTAAATCTTCGATGCACCGATGGCAACGCTTGCACCATGGCGGCACACCACAGATTTTGTTAGCCCTTGCATTGGTCCAGATACCTTTATGCAAGATCTGCCACATGAGAACGGACTTTTTGACCTCAATTAGGGGTTGCCGAATAGACATGAATTTTAGTTCCCACCGAAGTTTGGTCCAAGAAAGGCACCATCTCTTATTAAGACAATGGTGAACATCTAAATCCTCTTTGAAGTTGGGGGTTCTCGATAGCTTCTTACCATTGCTCCATTTGAGGCCCTCTAGGCAAGGAAGATCGTGACCGCAGAGAAGGCGGGTAGTTGAGCGGCCCCATGCTAAACACCTGCTTTGAAGAAGAGTCCATTCCTCAAAGGTAACTCTAAGTCTCTCGGATCCAATTGTTCGAACCTAATCACCTGGCTGGTCTCTTGTTTCTAGAGTTGTTTCCACTGTTTGAACCCCTTGTTCCATAACTGCTTTGCAGTTTGGAGGTTCCAAGACTCCACCCCCCTAATGCCGCTGATCGAGAATCAAATAGAGTCATTTTGTCTTATCCCAGCTGCCCACTTGCACTCATCACGGATTCTGATGAACTGTTTGGCCTTGTTCCAATTCTTCCATAAGGAACACATGAGGCTAGAGCCTTTAGGGGACACCGGGTGGGGGGAAAACAAAAGCGTGAGAATCCCTATGTCCTTCCAACCAGGATGGCCAACTAAGGTAAGGTCTTCTGTGCTTCTAAAGATCCATTTAGCCCAAGAGGACTCCATATTTCTCCAAGCTTTGATAAGCCACTTTGCGGCGAGCTTCTCAGCCAACACAACAATATCCAAAATTCCCAAGCTCGATGAGTCTTTAGGGCTAATGCAAGTTCCCCATTTGATTTTGGGAATCCCCCTCCTGTTGGGGTCCCGAGTCCAAAGGAAGTTTCTGCAAATTCTTTCCACTTTGGCCAAGTATTTCTCCTTAGGTCTCCAACAAGAGATAAAGTAAATAATTGTAGATAGCATAAATGTGTTAACAACCATAGCACGCCCTGCCAAGTTGACTTGCATACCTTTCCAATGATTCAGCTTCCTATCTAGCTTGGATAGCACCCAGTTCCAGCATTGGTCCATTGAGATGTCGAATCCCATCGGAATGCCAAGGAGACGGAAGACTTGACCGCTAGGGATAACTTGACATCCCTGATCCACCAACAATTGGGGAGTAGGTCCGCTGATTGCTCTAAAAGCAGTTTTATCATGGTTGATTTTTGAGCCTGATGCCACACAAAAGGTGTCGAGGCACCACCAAAACACCTCAATGATGTTTATATCGTTATTCGCTAAGGCATTCTTGTCATCAGCAAAAAGTCTCGCAATCATTTGGCCCTGATTTAGAGGTAAGGAAAGACCCTTGAGATTGCAAGCGTCCATGTGATGCTTTAATATGCAGCTGAGTCCATTGGAGGCAATAGCGAATAGTAATGGAGCCAGAGGGCAGCCTTGCCTAATTGATCTTTTTAAACGAATGGGCTGAGAGAGCTTACCGTTGATGTTTATTCTAGTTGAAGCATTTCCAAGAAGAGTGGAAACCATCTTCGTGAACTTTTGGCTGCGTCCAAGGTCTTTCAATGACTGAAGAATAAAGTTCCATTCCAATCTATCATACGCTTTGTTGAAGATGATCTTAATGAATACCAGATCTTGAGAAGACTCCTCAGCAAAAGCAAGGCCTTCCCAAATATCGACAATTGCTTCAAGTATAGTCTACCTTTGATAAAACCTTTCTGGTCCTCACACAGCCATGACTTTAAATGACAAGAGATTCTGTTGACGATAACTTTTGCAATTATCTTGTATCCTGTTTGGAGCATGGTAATCGGACGCCAATTTTCAAATTTTTTCTTATCTCCCCTTTTGTGGATTAACTTGATGACACCATTATTCAGACACTCAGGGAGGGCAATGAATGAGAGAGCCTCTTGCCACACAAGACGTAGTGTGGTGGCCACCTCATGTCTGAAGGACTTGAAAAATGCATTTGTAAGGCCATCCAGACCCGGACGTTTCCCATTGGGAAGGGCATCAATAACCTCAATAATTTCATTCTCGGATCTTGGAACATCAAGCTTACACTATGCTTGAGGTGGATTTGATCTACATCAAAGGCTATCGCATCAAAAGAATATCCGTTGGAGAGTTCTTTTTCATATGCTCATTTATTGTATTTTTTGAGAATATTTTGATGGCTCATTTACCGTTGTAAAATCTTTGAGCTTGACACATGTAAAGGTAGAAATATAGAGCCAAAATCCCACAAAATTTTGGTGGTTGAAGTTGCATTCAATCAAGCAAATCAAGTCACCTAAAAGTAGATCAATCAAGATCTTCACTTTTCCTAGATTGTAGGGAAGTGAATTGATTCCCTCCAACAACCATTCTCACCTTCATTTGAATTCAAATTCAAGTTGTAAAAGTCGTGGAACACTCCTAGAGGCTATATAAGGAGTTGAAATCACTTGTATTATACATGGAAGCAATATACATACACTTGTGACCATCATTGTCTTGCTCCTTCAATTTTCTGCATCATCTTCTTCGCCAACAGTAATCTTGCAGAGGCTGCTGCTCTCTCCTCAGAGCTCCAAATGGAGTGCAAGAGGACTCATTGGAAAGGTATCAGTGTCTAGTTTATGCCTGTAAAGTTTCAAAGCATTTGGTTCAGCAGATTTGGAGAAATCTTAGTTTTTCTACCTCGGGATCAATCTCTGCGTATTCCTGAAAAATAGGAAGTACCACCGGTGAATGTGGCATTCATTCCTATAGCATATTTTGCTTATTCCTTATAATTTTGTGCATTCCATACACTCAACCCTATGTGTATCACTCCCATAAAAGGATTGTTTCTAATTGTAATCACGCTGGTCGCTATGGGTATTTGAAGTTCATTGTCTCTTCCATAGATAGTAAGTTTTTTGAGCTAGTCGACCCGCGAATCTATCTGTTTTGTATCGACTCATTCTCCTTGATGCTCCAAGGTACATAGTGTGTTTCTTTGCACTTATAGCATGCCTATAAGGTCTATTTGAGTCTCCAAAAGCTCAAGGGCTGGTCTTGTGCCGGTTGGCTTGACTAAACTTCATCGCTTCGAAACGCACTTTTCTACCTTCGACAAGCTTCTCCAAGTTCTTTCAGTGGTATCAGAGCTAGTTCAAGATGGGTGACGGCTTTCCCTCAATGATCGAGAAGCTTGATTGACACAACTACGCGGCTTGGCAAATCAGAATGGAGGCCTATTTGCAAGGTAGAAATCTTTATGGAATTGTAGCAGGTGATGAAGCTATGCCTATTCCAAGATCCAAAGGAGGACCTACACAAGAGGAGACAGATAAGCTCACACTTTGTTGTGCAAGGGATGCTCAAGCAAGGTCGTACATACTAAACTCTATCTCTGACTTTCTACTACCACATATTAGAGGATGCAAGACATCTCAAGAGACCTGGGATGCCCTGGAGACTTTCTTTTCTGCTAGTACCAAAGCAAGAAAGAATCATCTTTGGAACGAGTTCAACCAAATGAAGAAGACACCTAAACAAACCATCACAGAGTTTGTTACCAAGGTCAAAGAGGTTGCGGATCAGTTAGCATCCATTGGAGAGCTGATTGAAGAAGAGGTCATCATGAGGAAAATTCTCAACGGCATTCGAAGTGATAAGCAATGGCAATCCTTCACGACGGCCTATGATCTCATCATGGATGTGCAGACTCCAGACTTCAACATCTTTCTTGGACAACTCTTCAATCAAGAAGCCAAAAATAGCATAAAGGAAGGTAACTCTTATCATGGTAATTCAACTAGTGCTCTATATGCAGATAAGAAGGATAAGAAGCAGAAAGGCAAGAAGAAGGAAGAAGATGAAGAAGAGACTTCCCAAGCCAACTTCGCAAGCAAGAGCAAGTGGAAAGGGAAGAAGAAGGGACCAAAGCAAGACAAATCCAAAGGTCAGAATGTTCAACCTTGTGCCATATGCGATAAGACCAACCACACCACTCAGAATTGCTGGTTCAATGGGAAGACCCAGAAAGGAAGTGGAAGAGGTGGATATGGTGGCAATAGAGGCAGAGGTGGACACAACTTCAACAACAACAATAGAAGCTATAATAGAAGGGACTACAACAATTATTCAGAAGATCAACCACATGAAGACTCATTACTTCTTATGAACCTAAGCCACAAAGAAGGTAAAGAAGATGATCATTTGTTCTACATAGATTCAAAATGCTCGAATCATGTTGCAGGCAACATTGCTCTTCTATCTGACTTGGAAAGTCCAAAGCATAGACATGAAGTGCAAACAGGGGATGACACGAAGCACAATGTGGAGAAGATTGGTAATGTCAAAGCTTCCAATGGCAGGACAAACATTCTGAGTAAGGCTATGTACCCACTATCACTAAAAACCTAATCAATGTAGGCCAAATAGTTGAAAAAGGCTTGCAAGTTAGGTTCACCCAACATGGAGCTTTTGTGGAAGATCCATGTCAAGGCTTCAAGAAGATAGCCCGAGGTGAGAAGCATGGTAGGCTCTTTACTTTTGAAGTAGGAGATACCAGGAACATAGCTCTATTCAACTTTGGGTCTCAAACCCTAAGTGAGCTTGGAGTGTGGCATAAGAGACTTGCTCATGTGAATGAAAGAACCTTGAAGGATATATGCAGGGATCAAAGTGTTCTAGGACTGCCGAACATATCAAAGCAACACATGATCAACAGGTGTGATGCATGTCAGATTGGGAAGGCACAAAGACAACCATTCAACCACAAAGGCTACATCCACAACAACTTATTGGACTTAGTACACACAGATGTATGGGGACCAAGTCAAGAACCTTCATTGGCAGGATCAAGGTATTATGTCTCATTTATTGACGACCATAGTAGGTGGACTGTTCTATACTTTATCAAGAGTAAGAATGAAGTGTTTGATTGCTTCAAGAAGTATCTTGCACATGTGGAGAATCATACAGGTAGATCACTAAAGAAGCTCAGATCTGACGGAGGGGGAGAATACTTCTCCAAAGATTTTGATGAGTTCTTGCAGGATAAAGGTATCAAAAGGGAAGTGACTACCAGGTACTCTCCTCAACTAAATGGAATTGCAGAGAGGAGAAACAAGACATTGGTTGGATCAGCCCGAACAATGCTTGAAGAGAAGAAGTTGCCACATTATCTATGGGAAGAAGCTATTTCAACTGCAGTGTACCTCGTCAATCAACTACCATCCAAATCACTTCAAGGTATGACTCCTTATGAAGCATGGCATGGAAGAAAACCTAGTCTTGGACATTGCAAGGTTTTTGGTTGTTTAGCTTATGTTCATGTACCATCACAAATAAGAGGTAAGCTAGATGAAAGGGCAACAAAGGCAGTGTTTATTGGATATGATTCAACTCAGATGGGTTACAGGTTCTTCAATCCTTCAACTAAGCAATTCACTACAAGTAGAGATGTTGTGTTTGAAGAACACAGGTCTTGGTATGATGAAGACAAACAAAAGGTAACACTACCATATGATCTTGATTATGACTCTCATCAATTAAGAAGCAAGCATGATACACAGGTCCAGGATCCAAGAAGTGATACAGACGATGACCAAGATGAAAGAGAAAGGGATTACAAGCTATGGAAGTCAAGAGGCAAAGCAAAGATGCAAGAGGTTGGAGAATGCTCCAAACAAGCACCTAGAAGATCAGCAAGAGAGAAGAAACAACCAGAAAGGTATGGATATGATTCCACATTTGTTACAAAGCATTCAATCTACTTGGCAAAAGACTCTATTTCAGAGGAACCCTCAACCTATGAAGAGGCAAAGGGAAACCCTAATTGGGAAAAGGCCATGAACGAAGAGATAGATGCATTGAAGGAGATGCACACTTGGGATTTGGTTCCAATGTCACCGAATCAAAAGGTAATTGGTTGCCGATGGGTATATAAAGTTAAAAGAAATTCAGATGGATCAGTTTGCAGGTACAAGGCAAGATTAGTTGCCAAAGGATGCTCACAAACTCATGGTATAGACTATGAGGAAACATTCTCACCAGTTGCAAAGATGACTACAATCAGGACATTGATAAGTGTAGCTGCTGCAAGGAATTGGAGACTCCTCCAACTTGATGTGAAAAATGCATTCTTAAATGGTTGGATAAGTGAAGAGGTATACATGTCACAACCACCAGGTTTTGAAAACCCTAATCATCCATCTTATGTTTGCAGACTTAAGAAAGCATTGTATGGATTGAAACAAGCTCCAAGAGCTTGGAATTACAGGTTGGTTACATATCTTCAAGACCAAGGGTTCAAAGCTAGCAGCTCCGATCCTTCTCTATTCATCAAAAGGGATCACAACGAGGTTATCTATCTATGTGTATATGTAGATGATATTATTGTGACAGGTGATGATCTAAATGGCATTCAAAGGATCAAGAGACACATGCAAGAGGAGTTCAAAATCAGTGACCTAGGTGAGCTCACATATTTCCTAGGTATGCAGGTGATATACACAGATGAAGGAATGTATTTGACTCAAAGAAGATACATTCATGATCTTCTTCTCAAGTTCAAAATGGAGAACACTAAACCTGTAGGTACACCTTTGGAGTTGAATCATAAACTTAGTGTTTATGAAGGTGAGAAAATTGAAGACATTAAAGAGTATCAAAGCTTGGTAGGTAGCTTGATATATGCTACTCACACAAGGGCAGACATCTCATATAGTGTGGGAGTGCTTAGTCAGTTCATGCACTCACCAAGAAGACCACACATGGATGCGGCTAAGAGAGTACTTAAGTATCTCAAAGGTACAATCAACGAAGGTATATTCTATCCTTACTCTTCCGATTTGGATATCAAAATCTACTCAGATGCAGATTAGGCAGGAGCTAAGGATGATAGAAAAAGTACATCTGGTTACTTAGCATTTGCAGGTTCGAAGCTAGTGTCATGGAGTTCCAAGAAGCAACCAACAGTTGCTTTATCCTCAACTGAAGCAGAGTACAGAGGCTTGACCATAGCAACTCAAGAGGCAATATGGTTAAAAGCATTGTATACAGATTTGGGACTTGTGAGTTCCAAACCTCACATATTTGGAGATAATGTAAGTTCCATGCATCTAGCGGCAAATCCTATTTTCCATGCGAGAACCAAGCATATAGAAGTCCATTATCACTTCATCAGGGAGAAGCTCATGGCAAAGGAGATTGACATTTCTTTTGTTCCGACTGAAAAGCAAGTAGCAGATATGATGACAAAGGCACTTGATGGAATAAAGCTTTGTAGATTCAAAGCTATGGCAGGTATTCAACCTATCAGAGAATGAAGACTCAAGCATACTTTAGCTTGAGGGGGAGCTCTTGGAACATCAAGCTTACACTATGCTTGAGGTGGATTTGATCTACATCAAAGGCTATCGCGTCGAAAGAATATCCGTTGGAGAGTTCTTTTTCATATGCTCATTTATTGTATTTTTTGAGAATATTTTGATGGCTCATTTACCGTTGTAAAAGCCTTGAGCTTGACACATGTAAAGGTAGAAATATAGAGCCAAAATCCCACGAAATTTTGGTGGTTGAAGTTGCATTCAATCAAGCAAATCAAGTCACCTAAAAGTAGATCAATCAAGATCTTCACTTTTCCTAGATTGTAGGGAAGTGAATTGATTCCCTCCAACAACCATTCCCACCTTCATTTGAATTCAAATTCAAGTCGTAAAAGTCGTGGAACACTCCTAGAGGCTATATAAGGAGTTGAAATCACTTGTATTATACATGGAAGCAATATACATACACTTGTGACCATCATTGTCTTGCTCCTTCAATTTTCTGCATCATCTTCTTCACCAACAGTAATCTTGCAGAGGCTGCTGCTCTCTCCTGAGAGCTCCAAATTGAGTGCAAGAGGATGCATTGGAAAGGTATCAGTGTCTAGTTTACGCTTGTAAAGTTTCAAAGCATTTGGTTCAGCAGATTTGGAGAAATCGCAGTTTTTCTGCCTCGGGGTCAATCTCTACGTATTCCTGAAAAATAGGAAGTACCACCGGTGAATGTCGCATTCATTCCTATAGCATATTTTGCTTATTCCTTATAATTTTGTGCATTCCATACACTCAACCCTATGTGTATCACTCCCATAAAAGGATTTTTTCTAATTGTAATCACGCTGGTCGCTATGGGTATTTGAAGTTCATTGTCTCTTCCATAGATAGTAAGTTTTTTGAGCTAGTCGACCTGCGAACCTATCTGTTTTGTATCGACTCATTCTCCTTGATGCTCCAAGGTACATAGTGTGTTTCTTTGCACTTATAGCATGCCTATAAGGTCTATTTGAGTCTCCAAACGCTCAAGGGCTGGTCTTGTGCCGGTTGGCTTGACTAAACTTCATCGCTTCGAAACACACTTTTCTACCTTCGACAAGCTTCTCCAAGTTTTTTCATCGGAGATGTTAGCATCTTGCAGAGCAATCAAGTTCTGTGGGATTCTGGTTTGAGCAACCCTTGAGATGGTTGCTATGGAGTCGCGCCTGTGGGAGGAAGGAGGAGTCGAGACCTCGAGAAGATTGGTAAACTGCTCGACGATGATAGATCTATTTTCCACTTCCGTGCAGCATTCAGTTCCATTGTTATCGACCAATAGGGGGATGGATTCCCTAGCTTGTTTCCTTTTGAGGATGTTACACATCTCTTTCGTTGGTTTGTCGGCCTTCCCCGCCCACCAATCTTTGAAGAAAATTTGAAGATTTTTCCTTTGAACCTCGTCCTCTAATCTTAGTCTTCCCCTGATTTTCGAAAGACCTTGTTGGCAATGTAACTTACCTTTGTTCACCTCTTCTTCAAGCTGTGAGAGCCTCCGGTACACCGTTTCTCTTCTTTTCTTTCGGATATCTCTTATAGCCTTTTGAGTCCTGATTAGAATTTTTTGAGTCCTTTCCACTGCGCTTCTCCAACACTTACCCGGCTCATTACAGTAAGCAAAGGCTTCCGCCCACACCTCAAAAATTTCTTGGTGGACAGAGGGGAGGGAAAATGATGTCTGAGAAGCATGAAACCAAGGAGCTTTCTGGAACATGGGAATCGGTTTGAAAGACAGAGTAATCGGGTAGTGGTCAGAGATATTCAGGTCCATGTGTTGGGAAATCAAAGGAATACCCCACTGAAGGATGGTGTTATGATCGATGTAACATCTATCAAGTCTTGTTTTCCTCAAAGAGTCCCCCGATTGGAGATTTGACCAAGAGAACCCCTTCATGTCTTTCACCTCGACTAGGTCGAGGTGGAGCTTGGTTTTATCCCATATCTCTTTCTCCTGACCGTCAATAATTTTTCCTACGTTATTCCATCGGTCCTCAGGAAACTCAACCATGTTGAAGTCCCCACAAATTAGAACATTATGTGAAAGGGAGTCGAGGGAAGCCCAAGTATCCATTCTATCTGCTTCACCATTAGGGGCATAAATTGAGACCACAATGAACTGGAAGGGGAACCCGATAGAGGCAGCAATCCAACGATGACTCGGACCTTCAAAAGTCGAGGTCACATTGCTAGACAAGGAGTGACTAATGTCGATAGAAGCACCCCCCATCCCCCTAGGGTGAGAAGTGGAGAACCAAAGGTGGTTCGGAGAAATGCATTTAAGCCGTTTTTGGAGATCCTCTCCGTCTATTTTAATCTCTTGTAAGCAAATAAAGTCAGGGCTGAGGCACTTGTCTTTGAACCACTGGCCAAGAATTGCAGCTCTTGATGGGTCAGATAGACCCCTGACATTTAGTGATGTGGATTTCATTAATGATGGTTGCCCTCTTTGAGGGGAGGGACCCGATCTTTTTTCTTCTTGTGGTCTTCTTTTTTCCTCCCAACTTCTTGACTTAGGATCGTAGTCTTGAGGGGGCTCTTCCAAGGCATGCCGGAAGGTTGTTTTCCTTTAAGCTTTCACTTTTGTTGCGGTAATCTTGGAAAGCATACCGGGAGGGTAGGACCAAGAGAGGAGCTTTCGCTGTCTCGATTGTCTTCATTGCTAGTAGTGAAGCCTTCCGCTTTACTCATGGTGTAACCTTCTTGGTTGTCTTCTTTGCTGGTAGAGCACCCAAGGGTATTATCAGTGGGGTCTTCTTCAAAGTGGTTGTCCCCTGGGAAGTCGACCTCATTAATCTCTTTTTCTAGGTTACATTATATGTTATTCGAGGGGGCAATTGTCATAGCATTCCTTGTTGTTGATCTTCGAAGGCTAACTTTCCTCCTGCGTCTTACTTTAGTGAATCCTTCTGAATCCGTCTCAACAACGCGAGTTCCCTCTTCTTCCTCCATCGGAGGGGGATGACCGCGAGTGTCATCTTGGGGGAAAGGATCCAGGGTCCCATCTGGTTTAAGCTTGTTTTTATTGGTACTTTTCTTCAGGGGCCAGTCTTTGATCCTATGACCTTGACGCCCGCACCGGAAGCACGCGTTTGGAAAATTCTTGTAAGTAACCTCTTGTGTCGAGGTCTTACCGTCTCCATAGTTTATGGATATTTTCGAGGGAAGGACTTGGTTCAGATCTGTTTCAACGCAAATCTGTGGATGCCATCTTGCATTGAAAGAATGTTATTTATAATCTTTTATAAAGTCGGGTTCTTCAATTGAATGGTGGCTCTTGGGCGTCGAGACTTTTGTTTATACTCAATTATGAAAGTCTGGACATATTTCTCTACTGAAGTAACGTGAAAAGACGCACCTCCCGAGGATAGCCTCGGGACAACCCATTTCATGAAGCCAAACTAGTAAGACGTGCAACTGCTAGAGCCCATGAGGGCGTCAATTCCAACGCATGATAGCTTTACAACAGTTCACGTGCAGCGGACTCCGCGTTATTATCGAATAGCAAATATTTTTTCTCCTCATTTGCTCTTCCATGCGCTGGCCAGTGGCAACAATGAGAGAGAACCCGCTGCATTGCATCAATTTGCATGTGCGCGCTTAAGTGACACGGGCCAATCCAACACCTTTAGCATGGTCACAACTTGCCGGAGAAACCGCAGGCCAGAGAGTGTTTTTTTTTTCTTTCAGAAAGCAGAAAACGGTTACAATCCCCTTGCTCCTCCTAACTTTGAAAAACACTATTTTTACATTGGTCAATGCCACATTTGGCATGTCTCCCACATGAGAAGGAATACCTGAGTGTCAGTATACACGCTATGTCTCCCACAAGATGGGCATGCTACACAATGTACAAGTAATTGTGCAAGATGAGGAATCAAGTAACCCCCATCAAGTGATAACAATGTTGAAATTTATCATGTGCTAGAGCTTTGGTCAAAGCATCAGTAACATTATCTCATGTATGAACCTTACAAAGAATAACGTACTTAATGGCGAACCACTCTCTAATGAAGTGCTACCTTAGCTCAATGTGCTTGGTCTTTGCATGATAGACCACATTCTTGGTCAACACAATGGCACTTTGACTATCACTAAGAAAACAAGGTACATGGTGAGACAAACCTATATCACAAGCTAGAAGAAAAGGCCATGATTCTTCCTTACATGCCTCACTTGCTACAACATACACTGCTTATGTAGTGGAAACAGTTGGACATTCTTGAAGACATGTTCTCCAAGAGGTAGCACCTATAGCAAAGTGAAGAATGTACCCTGATGTAGACTTCCAATTATCAGCACACCCAGCATAATCGAAATCCATGTAACCAATAATAAATGGCTTTCCTCTATTTAACTATAGACGCTTAACCTTAGTGCCACTAAGATAACTCAAAATCATTTTGACAGATTCCCAATGTTTCTCACTAGGATTAAACATAGATCTACTCACAAGTCCCATTCCAAATGCAATGTCTGATCTTATACCGACTATAGCATACATGCAACTATCAATAACAGACTCAATGCCTTTCCACCCTACATATTTCACCTTTATAAAACTTTGAATATGTACTCACTTTGAGACACATATATGCACCTTTCACTCCTACCACATGAAATGGGAATATAGGAATGTGTTTGGCACTCCGAAAATCATTCATATCAAATGTCTCACTCAACTTCTTTTTGAGAAATGAGAATTCATAAGACGTCTTCCAAGCAATCAAGATATCATCAACATAAAGTATCAAGCATATCAAGAGGCCATCTAAGCATCTCTTTATGTAGAGACAATGATTCCCCTTGCTTTGACAATAGCCTTCATAAAGGCATCAAAATTTTGGTACCATTGTCTAAGGTCTGTATGAGTCGATAAAAGCTCTTCTTTAGCGTCTGAACTAGAATTTCTTTTCCAAGAACTACATAAACCTTTGGTTGTTACATATAGATCCCATTTGTAAGATCTCCATACAAGATAGCACCTTTCACATCCATTTGGACTAGCTCTAAGGCCTACGTTGTGATGAATCCAAGCAACATGCACAAGGTAGTCATCTTAACCAATCAAGAGAAGATTTCCTCAAAATCAACACATGTATTGCTTAAAACCCTTCCCAAAAAATAGTGCTTTATACCTTTGAGAAGCACTACTTGATGTGAATTTCATCTTATATACCCATTTACATCCTAAATCTTTCATGCACTTTATCAAATGAACTAAATCATAAGTTAAATCCAACTCTCTCTTCATGGCATGCTGCCACTAGACATGATCCTCTATTAGCATATCCTCTTTGTAGCAAGCAGGCTCACCACCATCTCTTATCACAAAAAAATTCAAATGTAGAACATATCCATCAGTTGGATGTGAGACACGTGCAAAGCATCTCAATGGTTGCTGAACAAGAACATTTGTAGAGTGATCTGATTGGACATTCTCTTGAACATCCCTATGTGAAGCATTTCTATGCATGATAATTGGAGGAGTAGTATCCTCAAACAACACTCTTCTCACTTCAACCTCCTTAATGGGTTTTTTATGCATCTTAGAATCATTGAAAATGACATCACTATTTCTAATCACCAACCATGTTTTAGGATTCCATAAGTGATTTCCAAATCGACCTTCATGACCATACCCAAGAAAGATGCATTTGTTTGAGTCATCATCCAACATTTTTCTAAGTTTCATGTCTATATGAACATATGGTTTGTTGAAGAATCACTCACTAATTAGACATAAAAGACATAAAGACATATGAAGGATGAAGGAAGACGAAGAGAAGCAGGAACAAAGCATTCAGAAAATCAAGCCTTAGTGAAGGGACAAATTCACGCTTGTAATATAGTACTTAGAAACTTCCAGAATTACGAGTTTTGAATCTCAGAACAAATATGTATATAAATGAGTTAGAAGATCATAATAAAGAGGCTGAGAAAGAGAGAAAGAGTGCATAGAGTAGAAGGAAGTGCACGTATGTAGAGATGAATAGTAGAACCTAAACAGTCGGGTATTCATCTGTAAGAGAGATGGTAAGGAAGAACTACTCAGCATAGGAGACTTTTCCATGGCTATGAGCGAAGTGAGGCCAAGCCAGTCTGTACACATCTTCTCTAATAGAAAACACGTGTTTGTATGGAAGGATTTGAGCGCATTCTTCTTGTGTGAAGAAATCTAAGTATTTTCAGGTTACTATGAAAGTTAGTTAAACAAGTTACAGTTTTCTCAGTGCACATTTTACGGTACTTCTACAAGTTAGATCTCACAGTATAGTGTAAAGTTTTTCATGAGTCATAGCTTGTTTTGAAGCTACTAGTCTCAGCTATAAACTGATCAAAAGAGTTATGTGAAAGTGGACATGTACACACAATACTGTAACTGACAGTAAAGGTATCCAAAACTAATGAAGTTTTATCTCAAACTTCAGATATAGTTCATTCACTGAAGGAAGCTCAGGTATTACTTCCTTACCTCATTAACAATCAACTACAAACAGAATTGCAGTTGATTCCAGTAACATTCCGGTAATATTACGATGAGATTATGATTACATTCCGGTAACAGTCCGGTGGAGTTCCGGTGAGATTCCGATGAGTTAAAGCACAATTTTACTACATCTAAGTGATGTAAAGAATATCTAAAGTAAGCAAACAAAGAATTGAAAAGGTTGAAGTAAATCAGATAAAAATTGAAACCTGAAGAAAATGCAAAGTTTTCTGTAAAGTGAATTTTCAGATTTCACTAAACACAGTAATAAAGTTTTAAGTTTTAGAAAGGTTGCTAAGTTACTGATGATTATAGAGGTGTTCTTATATCATTCTAGCTTATTTCTTGTGGCATGGTGAATTCCGTCCACGTCAACAAGTGGTATCAGAGCAAAAAGGTCCTCAAGAGTAAACAGAAGTGTAGATATGAGGAAAGCTGAAGAATTGTCCATTGGAAAGGTGAAAGCTAAAGTGATCAACAACAAACGGCATCAGAAAAGCATTCCAAAGTTATTCTCAAGGGTAAAAGTTTATGAAAGGTAAAATCTATTAATCTTACACTCACAGGTAGTAACAGAAACAAGAAGACCATGCAGATCATATTTCTATTAACAAATTGGACAGAGATAATTATCCCGCATGGGTAATGCAAATGGAAGCCTTACTTATGAGTAAGGAATTAATGATATATGTGACAGGAGAAGAAAAGAAGCCTACTTTTGGAGATGACGGTCAACCAAAGAAAGAAGAGTTAGAAGTCTTGAAGCTGTGGTAGAAGAAAGATGTAATGACAAGAGCCTATATCTACAATACCATTAAAGATCATTTGTTACGATATGGTAAGAAGGAAGGTAGACTTTTTACTCTTAAAGTGCAAGGGAATGTTGGTCAAGCCTTGATCGCACATGGTGATGAAGCATTTACAGAATTAAACCTCTGGCATAAGAGGTTAGGACACTTTAATGAAAAAGGAATCAAAACTATGGTGGAAAAACAATCCGTAACAGGATTACCAAATATGAAGAATCAACATATGATTCACAAATGTGAAGCCTGTCAAATGCGAAAAGCACACAGGTTACCATTTCAGAAGAAGGGTTAAAAACACGATGGTTTGCTAGAACTCATACATACATATGTATGGGGACCAACAAAAGAAGGATCGATCAGTGGCTCAAGGTATTACGTTCTTTTTATTGATGATGCAACAAGATGGATAACTCTTTACATTTTAAAAGAGAAGTCAGAAGTGTTTGGAGCTTTTAGGCATTTTCATGCATATGTTGAAAGACTTATAGGACAAAAACTCAAAAGGCTAAGGTCTGATGGAGGAGGAGAATACTTTTCTCAAGAATTCAATGATTGTCTGTGGAATGCAGGTATCAAAAGAGAAATAACTTACAGGTATACACCACAACAAAATGGAGTAGCAGAAAGGAGAAACCCAACTCTAGTTGAGTTTGCCAGAGCTATCTTAAAAGAGAAGAGTTGTCCAAATTATCTTTGGGTTGAGGCTGTAAATACAGCCACATATCTTGTAAACATATTACCATGTGCAACTTTAAATGGGATGACCCCTTATGAAGCTTGGTCGGGTAAGAAACCAACACTTGATCATTGTAAAGTGTTTGGATCAATTGTTCCATCACAACTTAGACATAAGCTTGAACCAAAAGCTGAAAAATATATGTTCATCGCATACGATGAAAAGCAGATGGGTTATAGGCTATGGAGTCCTTTAACCAAACAGTTTATTGTTTCTAGAGATGTGACATTTAATGAAGGAAAGTGTTGGAATGCAGATAAAGAGCATAATGATGAAACATTTGAAGAAGACGTAAGAAGAAATGAAAAAGGTAAATCACATATGTAGGTAAATGGAGATGAACATTATATGCACGTAAGTACATCCAGGATTGGATCAGCTATGAGAAATGAAGATGCACCTAGATTTGATGAAGAAGTGTATTCAGATACACATGAAGAGTATGAACCAAGAAGGTCAAACAGATTAAGGAAACAACCAACAAGGTATTCCTATGATACTTCTTATTTGACTCAGAAAAACGATGCTTACTTAGTAAAGGATGATGAAGAACCTCATAATTATGGTGAAGCAAAAGGTAAGAAACAATGGGAAGAAGCAATGAAGGAAGAGTTCAATGTGCTTGAGGAGAACAAGACTTGGAAACTTGTTCCAAAACCAAATCGTAAGAAAGTGATTGGAAATAAATGGGTTTACAAAGTCAAGAAACTTGCAGATGGAAGAATAGCCAGATACAAAGCTAGACTGGTAGTCAAAGGTTATGCTCAGACGCATGGCATAGATTACGATGAGAAATTCAGTCTAGTGGCAAAGATGTCAACTATAAGGATAGTGATTGCTATAGCAGCATCAAAAGGATGGAAGATAAGTCAGTTGGATATATAGAATGCATTTCTAAATGGATATATATGAGATGAAGTTTACATGGAACAACCTGATGGGTTTGTAAGTTCCAGTCATCCAAATCATGATTGCAAATTAAGACAAGCACTATATGGATTAAAGCAAGCTCCAAGAGCTTGGAAATATAGACTTGTGAAGTATCTGAATGATCCTCGATACCAAAGTTCAAAGGCAGATGCAAGTCTACTCATTAGGAGAACAGATGAAGGTATGATCTACATTTGTATTTATGTAGATGACATTATAATCACAAGTACTTGAGATGAAGGAATCAAGGAACTAAAGATATTGCTTGAGAAATTGTTCAAGATTAGTGATCTAGGAAAGTTATCATACTTTCTTGGAATGGAAGTCACCTATAGAGATCATGGTATATATGTTTTGCAAAAAAGGTATCTTCTCAACTTACTGAAGAAGTTTAACATGGAGAACTGCAGAGAAGCCTCAAGACCACTTGAGGTCAATCATAAACTTAGCAAATATGATGGTGCAAAGTTTAAAGATATGAGGAAATATCAATCTTTAGTGGGAAGCTTGATTTATGCTATGCTAACGAGACCTCATCTTAGTTATGCAGTAGGAGTTCTCTCACAGTTTATGCATTGTCCGAAGGATCAACATTGGGTTGTAGGACAAAGAGTTCTTAGATATATAAAAGGAACCATAAGGAAGGATTATATTATCCTTTTACATCAAATATAAAGCTAAGAGCATATAGTGACTCAGAGTGGGCAAGAAGTCAAGATGATAGAAGGTCAACAAATGGGCATATGATATACCTAGGAGATAAGCTTGTCAGCTGGTGTTCAAAGAAGCAGCATACAGTGGCTTTATTGTCAACTGAAGGTGAGTATAAAGGACTTTTGGAAGCAGCTAAAGAAGTGATATGGATGCAAACCTTGTTCAAAAGCTTGGGAATTCATCAAGGTATACCTATCATACATGGAGATAATATGAGTTCATTGTATCTTGCAGCAAATCCAGTATTTCATGCAAGAACAAAGCATATAGAGATTCAATACCAATTTCCTGAGAGAAAAGGTAATGGAAAAGGAGATTGAAATAGTATACACTCCTACAAGAGATCATATTGCAGATATTATGACAAAGAGCTTCGATGGAGTAAAGACAAGCAGACTCAAAGAAATGGCAGGAATAAAAGAAAAGAAGAATATATGAAATATCAGAGGATGTTAATTAGTGATTGAGGGGGAGGTGTTAAAGAATCACTCACTAATTAGACATAAAATACATGAACACAAATGAAGGATGAAGGGAGACGACAAGAAGCAGGAACAAAGCATTCAGAAAATCAAGCTTTAGTGAAGGGACAAATTCACACTTGTAATATAGTACTTAGAAACTTCTATAATTACGAGTTTTGGATCTCTGAAAAAATATGTATATAAATGAGTTAGAAGATCATAATAAAGAGGCTGAGAAAGAGAGAGAGAGAGAGAGAGAGAGAGAGAGAGAGAGAGTGCATAGAGTAGAAGGAAGTGCGCGTATGTAGAGATGAATAGTAGAACCTGAACAGTCGGGTATTCATCTATAAGAGAGATGGTAAGGAAGAACTACTCAGCATAGGAGACTTTTCCATGGCTATGAGCGAAGTGAGGCCAAGCCATTTTGTACACATCTTCTCTAATATAAAACACATGTTTATGTGGAAGGATTTGAGCGCATTCTTCTTGTGTGAAGAAATCTAAGTATTTTCAGGTTACTGTGAAAGTTAGTTAACGAGTTACAGTTTTCTCAGCGCACATTTTATGGTACTACAAGTTAGATCTCACAATATAGTGTAACGTTTTTCCTGAGTGATAGCTTATTTTGAAGCTACTAGTCTTAGCTACAAATTGATCAAAAGAGTTATGTGAAACTGGACATGTACACACAATACTGTATCTGACAGTAAAGGCATCCAAAACTGAGGAAGTTTTATCTCAAACTTCAGATAGAGTTCATTCACTAAAGGAAGCTCAGGTATTACTTCCTTACTTCATTTACAATCATTTGAAGTAACTACAAACAGAATTGCAGTTGATTCTGGTAACATTTCGGTAATATTACGGTGAGATTATGGTGACATTTGGTAACAATCTGGTGGAGTTCCGGTGAGATTCCAGTAAATTAAAACACAGTTTTAGTACATCTAAGTGATGGAAAGAATATCTAACAGTAAGCAAACAAAGAATTGAAAAGATTGAAAGAAATCATATCAGAGTTGAAGCCTGAAGAAAAGGCAAAGTTTTCTGTAAAGTGAATTTTCAGATTTCACTAAACACAGTAATAGTTTTCAGTTTCAGAAAGGTTGCTAAGCTACTGGTGATTATAGAGGTGTTCTAATATCACTCTAGCTTAGTTCTTGTGGGATGGTGAATTTCGCAGTTTACGTCGCGTCAACATGGTTCACACCCAAAAACTCAAAGATGATCATAATGTGGTGGCATCCCTATCCATGGTGAATACTTGGAGAAGCGTGAGTAGTAGAAATAGGTGCTTCAAAGTGTTTAAATTTGGTCCAATTTACCATCATAGGACCTATTTTTTGTATATTAAAGATTCTAATAGATCTTATGAGCTTCAACTAGATGCCATAAAACACACTTATTGCTTAAGAAGATATCATAGTGCATTTTACATCAAGACAGACTACTTGCAGATATATAACTATAAGACGAACTTGTTATTTATGTAGAATCATGCACCTTCTAAATCTTAGTGCTCCTAGCTTGATTACAATTGATTAAAATACTCTTAAAAATGATGGCATATAGGGTAAAGTAGCTATTATGCCCATGAGTTAGATATGTAGTCAAACTATATGATATTTATAAGCTTAGCATTGAATCGTGGTGATCTTGACTTTTCAATGACCTGTAGAGATTGACCTCGAGATTGTAAAAGCTTTATTTCTCAAAATTTAATGATCTAAATGCTACGAACATTTGTACGCATAAAATAGAAACTAATACCCTTCAAATGAGACCTTATGCACAAATATTGGATTTATGCGGAGTGCAGACAAGCATTTACAAAGTCAACTGACCTTGGAGATGATTCATAGAAATGAAGATGAGCAATGCTGTTGATATATTTTGTTAGTGATGCATGTTAACACACTAGGAACACTGGGGCAATTTTTTTCCTCTTAAAGATGTTTTTCCCCGACTTGTATATACGCCGATAAACCTAACCCCTGACTTATCTTTGTACATGCTTATTTTTACATTTAGCATTTCTTGTTGCACCTCAAGCTTCTTCTTCTTTCTTTGATGTTCATGTGCTTTCGTGGACCTCAAACTCTAATATATGGTATCATAGTAGATTATCGCTTCATGTAGGGCATTGTCAATGCCCCTCCGATCACATTCTCAGAATTGCAAGAAATTTGGTGAGCATACTCAATGCAATTATGAGTTTGAACCCACTTCAGTCTATGGTGTCGAAATTGTAGTCTAAGCTCATTTGAGCCTCTGAACACACTATTATAGCATTTGTGTGGGCGATTTCATCATTTATATATAGGTTTCCGTTTGCTAGTATAAGCATCTAGAAGTTTGCTATAGGTTTACTAGAACTTGAGAAGGTAGTTATGTTCAACTGTTTGACATAAAGTCATTTTTCTAGATCAGGGTATTTTAGTCAATGACCATGGCTGAAATTAGTGATATAGTTTGTATGTTGGTTGTTGAGGATAAGTTGGATGGTACCAATTACCCATTATGGAATTATATGATGCATCATCTATTGGTTGCAAAAGTACTTTGGAATATTGTGTAGGGTATTGAAAAACGTCCTATTTAAACTAAAAATGCAGCTGCTAAAATTGATGGAGATGGCATGGAAGATGTTGATACTCTTCAAGTTCTTGTTTGTGTTGTGATTTTTGTTGCACCTACTATAGAAAAGCTTCCTTGGGATGGTATAGATGCTCAAGAACATGCATTGATAGCCTTGTCTGTCAAACATGCTACTATTCCTCATATTCGCTCTTGGAGAACAATAGAGGATGCTTAGGATAAACGTACACTTTATACCATGCAAGGAATGAGGATTGCGTTGATTCTCTCTAAAACGAGCTGAAGAATGAGCACTTGAATGAAGGAGATTCCATGGATATATTTTTGATAAAGATCAAAGATTTGAAGGAGTAGTTGATTTCTGATGATGAAGTCTTACTTGACAGTTCACTTATGCACGCTGTTTTCAATGGTCTTCTAGATTCATGACATATTTTTGCTTCTACTTTTTGATTGATGATGAAAGGAAATTCAAATGCCTTAATGATTGAGGAATTAGTCTCTGTTCTCTTGCAAGAAGATCACTCTAAGTAGAACAAGTCCATTATGCATGTTGTAGATCAAGCTTTCTTGGCTATTCAAAAGCGAAAAGGAAAATAGAGATCTTATACTAGTAAGAACAAATCTACTAATTCTATACAATCAAGGAAGGATGACAGAGATGAGAAAAAAATAGAAAAGTAGAAATTGTTTTCCAAGTACCACAAAGGAAATGATCATGTCATAAAGATTTGTCCAACACAAGCTTTAAAAGAGGCAAAGAAGAAAAAGGTAGGAATGGTTGTTGCAGAGACCCCTACACCCAGAATAGAGTCTACTAATCTTGTGCAGAATCAGGAATGGGAATTTACTAATCTTTGTAGTTATAACCCATCTTCTCATGAAAAATATATGTTTGTAGTAGACTCAGATGTTTGGTACTTGGATAGTAGGGCAACAAAACATACTACCTCATAGAGCAATTTCTTCACTTCACTTGAGCTTACCCCTATAGGAAATACTGTCACATGTGCCAACAACTCCTCTTATCCCATCATGGCAATAACTCCTCTTATCCCATCATGGGAGTTGGTGATTTCATTTTGATTGCTTCTGATGGTAGTTCTTTTACATGGAGAGATGCTCTAATAAAGTGATAGGTAGGAGAAGGTTGACACACACCCTTGATAGATAGGAGATGGTTGAACTATACCCTAAGAGGGAGGATTAGGAAGTAATCCTCAACCATGTCTTTTGGGGCAAGTGGTTATCCCATCACATTCCTAACCAAGAGGTTGTGAGTTCAATTCCTTACAGATGCTTTATTTGTGCGAGGGATCAAGAAAATTTGTTGTGAGTTTCAACATTAGCCAAGATTGGATTCGTTGTGAAAATTATGGATGGAAAATGTATAATGCATGATCTATCAAGTGACAACATCATTATTGCTTCTAAAATTTTATGTTGTGGGATGTATAAGCTCATAGAGTATCCAAAATCTTTGAATGCTTCAACATGTGCAGTTCAAGATTCTGAGGCTATGTCACCTTCAAAACTTTGGCATGCACACTTTGGTCATCTAAATTTTGCTAGTTTGGTATGCATGCAGAAATCTAAAATACTGTGCTCTCTACCTGAACTTGAGGGACTTTCTAAGCATGTCTCTGAAGGCTATATTTTGGGAAAAATGCACTGTTTCCAAAAGATAATTCAGTTTGAGCAACTCAAAAAATGTAGCTTGTTCATAGTGATGTTTGCGGTCGTATGTAGACACCTTCTTTTGGGATCTTCCTTTACTTCGTAACCTTTATTGATGATTTTTCCAGACAAGCATGGGTTTAACCATTGAAAGCAAAGTGCATAGTGTTTATGTGCTTCAAATAGTTTTTGGTTTTGGCTAAGTCAGCATGTAAAATGGGAATGCTCCATTCAAATCGAGGGAGGAAAAAAAAAATATATGTCTTCTAACTTTAATGCATTTCTTACTAAACATGGGATAAAACATCATTGTATAGTTCCATATACATCTCAACAAAATGGATTTGTTGAAAGCAAGAACAGTTCACTCATGAAGATGGTGAGGTGTATGGCCAAGAGTCAGGCTTTACCACATAGTTTCTAGCTTGAGGTTGTTATGTGTGTAGCATATGTACTGAACATGTGTCCCACTAAAGCATTGTAGCCTATCACTCCATATGAGGCTTGGCATGGTCCCAAGGCAACTGTTGCTCACCTTCATGTCTTTGGTTGTCTAGCATATGCATTAATGCCTAAACAAAACTGTAGCAAATTGGATGATAAAGCAATGGACTATATTTTTGTTGGGTACAATTCTGAAATCAAAGGCTATCATATGTATCATCCACAGACTAAAAAAAATCCATTATCCGTGATATTATTTTTATAGAAGATCCAACTCAGCCATTAATTTCATGTACTAAAGAGACATCAGTTACCTCCAAAGATATGTATGAAACTTTGCTACCTCTTTTCACAGACGAACAAACTAGTGTTGGTCCAAATGAGGCAATTTCTTAGCCATTGCAGGTTCCACATGATGATATAGATCATTCCATTTGTGATGCAGTTTTACATGATGCACTTGTTGATGAGAGGCCTCATATAGAGGCAAAAACTATGCCTAAAGGGCTGGTGTAGAGTTTGCAAGACAAGAAATTAGATGAATACCATATCATACTTATTCAGGCACTCATAGTGCTTGTTATGCATTAGATTGCTATGCTATGTGTAGAGGACATACTGCAGTGCTCACTTCTAGCAAGACCAAGTAATATGTACTTCCAGTACTCCACCTACTCAAGGCGGGTTCTCCTTAGTCGAAATATGCCCTATAACATTCTTGTCTGTAGGCACATTTACTAGCAATAGAGACATTGTATAGTAGATTCACAGAAAGAAAAGTAATGACGAGTGATAATAGCAGAGAAAGAACTCACTCCTTAATTCAGACAAATGATTACAAGAGAGGCAAACCTGCTCCAAAAGATGATGTTGTGGGCTAGCAGGCCACTCTAGAGACTAACATAATTAGTACAAGAGCTCTATCTGACATAATGAATACAACAAAATGAAGACTTGCAGCAATGAATACATTAATATGAGGACTTACTCCAATGAAATACTACTCACTCACACCGAATGACTAGAACGAATCCACTCAATCACACTGTGGTACTATTAGCCAACCACTAGGAAGACCACACTCTATATCCTCTCCATAGAGTGACCTCCTAAATTATGCTTGTAGCAATAGAGTGCAGAGAGTGGACTAGAAGAGTTGCAATATGTCCCAGTAGATGTACCCCCAATGAGGGCAATCCACTTGCTTCTATAGACTTCAAGAGGCCAAAAGGGCCTTGCAATTCCAAACTATTCACTGAATATGGGCCAAAATCAGTGCCCAAAAATTGGAGAGCTAGGCCAAATATGGCACTCATAGCCCACCTTAGTTAAGTCCTGAAATAAGCTTCTAAGGCCGCCAAGGCTTGGCTGAAATATTCTTTGCATTAATTCTCACCTTGAACTTTACTGCTCTACTTTTCCCATCTCTCTTCCATCTTCACAAATACGGTTGGATCCATAAAATAAGCATCATAGAATCCATCCATAATCTTCTTTTCATAGAATCTATGCTCAATGATTTGTGCATGCAGAACTAGATGGCAGTCCGGAAGTTCTTGCCCAACTTCAGTGACTTCCATGAGGTCTCAATGAAGAATTTAAGGAAGTAAGGATGAACCACATGACTTCCAATATCACGATTGATGTTGTTGGACAATTCATAATTTCTATTGATACTTGATAGACATCCTCTCATATAATTCCACTCATAGCTTCAATATCATGGCACTTCTTCAACATGCCCCTCGTTTTGATGGTGCGATCTATGAATTATCATCCATAGTAGGACATTATAGGGCATTAAATTGGAGGATTGAGTACGATGGCCCATGACATCATTTAGCATTTGATTGTTGGAAAAGCTCCTATACCCATAGTCATGAGTCATGACTAAGGGAACCATCATGTAGGTCTTGTATTATGAATTGCAAATCCCAATTTATCTTCCTCATTGACAAGGAGATACCCTCATTACCAATAGAGAGGTATGGGATCTTAGTTGCTGGCATGAAGGGGGCAACATTCTCTTGCACCCACTGCTTTTCATACTCCAACTTTACAATAGTTTTATCTACTTGTTGCCCATCACTAGTATGAATTCAACTCCAGTGTTTGTGAGCGTAGGGAGAAAGTTGGCATCGAAGTTGATTCATGCAGTATGGCGGGGCTGCAGAGGTGTGCCATGGCAGATTCTAGGGGACTACTAGTTACCTCGGAAAGATGCGGAGCTGCACGATGGAGTGAAGCTTGCAGATTTGCGGGAGTTGTGGGCTTCTAGAGGCGCGAAACAATGGAGCTACAGGCTTGAGGGGCTGCGGAACATTGGAGAGCCAATGAGGGTGCAACTGTGGGGGAGAGATCCGCATGGTGGGCTGCAGACAGTGTGGTCGCAGGAGGTGAACTCCTGGGGAGAGAGAGAAGGGTGGGTTGGCTTAAGAGGCAATTTTGGCGGATTTTCGTGCTATAGAATGTACTATGGAACTTTGAAATGGGGGTGTTGAGGAGAGAGAGAGAGAGAGAGAGAGAGAGAGAGAGAGAGAGAGAGAGAGAGAGAGAGAGGGAGGGAGGGAGGGAGGGAGGGAGGGAGGGAGGGAGCGAGGGAGGGAGAGAGAGAGAGAGAGAGAGAGAGAGAGAGAGAGAGAGAGAGAGAGAGAGAGAGAGAGAGAGAGAGAGAGAGAGAGAGAGAGAGAGAGAGAGAGAGAGAGAGAGAGAGAGAGAGAGAGAGAGAGAGAGAGAGAGAGAGAGAGAGAGAGAGAGAGAGAGAGAGAGAGAGAGAGAGAGAGAGAGAGAGAGAGAGAGAGAGAGAGAGAGAGAGAGAGAGAGGAGAGAGAGAGAGAGAAAGGGGAGAGAGAGAGAGACAGAGAGAGAGAGAGAGAGAGAGAGAGAGAGAGAGAGCGAGAGAGAGCGAGAGAGAGAGAGAGAGAGAGAGAGAGAGAGAGAGAGAGAGAGAGAGAGAGAGAGAGAGAGAGAGAGAGAGAGATGGATGGGGGAGGAGAGAAAGGAAGAAAGAAAGATGGGAGAGAAAAAATGCAATCAGATATAAACCCTAAGCTATATTGCAATCGAAACAAATGATTGTAGATATAAGACTCCAATGTGCATGCATGAAGAGCTGAAATAGTAATTTTTCCATGAGGAATAACACCTTCCTCTAGCATTTGCATATATGTAAGCAGAGCCTTCTCAGGATAACCAAGATCAATATGACACCACTTGAGGTTAGGTCATTTTCATGAATGCCCCATCCATCTCCCTTTCTTGGTCGTATAGAGAAAGCATCGTGCTCCATGATGAGACACTCCAAAAGGATGATGCGGGAACATTCTCTACCTATGATCTAGAATGACTCTTGCATACGTGCAAGTGTAATATTAATTTTAGGATCATTTCCAAAGCCCTCCTTTGTGGGCATGGAGTGCAATGCATGACCAATATTTGTAGACATAACTGTCGTAGTGAATGGCCTTGGGTGGTGGGGTTGCAAAGTGGTGGGGAACCATTGCTTAAATAATTCATCCATTAACTCAATAAATAAGGTTCAAGCATCGTCATTTTACATGCTACCAATATTTTTGTCGATGCTATATAAGATAGAAAGGTGAAACAGGCGCAGGATCCTCTGCCTTATAGACCCCCCGATCAAGTCTTTGCACTGCACTAGTGCAAGTGATCTTTTATTTGCTTATTAAATGAAACCTAAATGATTGCAAGAATTTGAAATGACATCAATAAAATATGTTATGTACAGTGAATGAATTTCTTTTGACTTGAATTAATTCAGGTAATTCTTCACTTTGGAGATGTTGATCAGGCGCATCCTCTCGCCCTACAAATCTTCTAGATGCACTACTCCTTATGGTAATACATGTATCAGCTTCTATGTTCCTGTCCATTTCGGTGCCAATTTTGTTGAAACGTATGGGATTTGATGCACTAAAACCAAGGATCCTTCCTATATTTCAGTAGACCTAAGATACTTGTAGTGCAATCTTTTGCACTCTTCTTGTGTTACCTGAAGTTTCTACATATCTCCTTCTCTGTATTCTTCTAATGCCACCTGTCTCCTAATGGGAGGTCAAATTCCAATGGTTCTGGCTCCAATTTCTCTCCTGATAATAAATTTGAATGGTGCCAATGCCTCTTTACATATACCAAGCGAAATGGACTCTTGCCAGTGGTTCCTCTTCTTGTAGGTATGAAAGTCCAAATTGCAGCGATCAATGCTTGCGGCCAGGAGCATTGGTGATCAAAGGATAGTTTGCATAGCAACCCAATCAAAATCTTGTTGGAGCTTTCTGCTTGGCCATTTGCCCCTGGATAGTAGGGACAATACTTTTTGTGAAATACCTTGTACCGGTCAAAGATAAATTGGAGCAATTGCTTTACAAAATGGGTGCTCCTATTCCTACTGATTTCAAGTGGGCAACCAAATCTTGAGAAAATATATCTATACAAATACTTAGCGACTATTAAGGCCATGGAGTCCACAATAGCTTTAGCCTTTATCCATTTAGTTGCATAACATGTGGCCATCAAAATATACTTCTTACCCCTGGGTTGACCAGCTGGATATATTGGTCTGATGAAATCAAGACCCCATCGTTCGAAAGGTAGCCATCCTATAGATATGACTAATGGTTGGAAATTCTATCTGGTTGGCCTAGGAGCACATCTATAGTAGATGTCACATTCTTTAGAAACGTGATCACATCCTTGTAGATATGAGGCCACCATAGTCCTTTGTGGATGATTATGTGAGCCAAATTCTCCCCCTTTAGATGTCCTTCACTGTGGTGCCTCAAGCAAACGGTTTACCTCCTCTCGATAAACACACTTTCTCAAGATACCATCCTGAAAATATCTATATAAATTTCCATTTATAAGTGAGTATGCTTTGTCTTCAAATAGTGGTCGTCTCTTTTCTAGAGGAATTATGTGCTCTTGGAATTTACCATCAGTGAGAAAATGGAGAATTCCATCATACCAATCTGTTTGGGTTGCTACCAGAAAGAGATTACTATCCACCAATTCATCATTAACACTTGTTGTATTCTCACTCATAACAATTTTGGACACTTGATCTTCCATGTAATGCTCTTTTCCTGGATTACTATGAATATCAAAGTCAAACTGTTTAAACAAGCGTAACCATCACCAAACCCTTCAAGCCACTCTAGGCTTGTTAATCAAGTACTTCAAAGGCTGATGATCAGATATAACAATAAAATGCACACCTAGGAGGTAATGTTGAAACTTTTGAAGAGCAAATACGATAGCCAAACCTTCCCTTTGGATCGTGTTCTAGTTCCTTTCTGCCTTGGTAAGCAGTTTGCTAGCATAGGGGATAGGTATATCAACCTTGCGTGATGATGCTTGAGCCAAAACTACTCCAATAGCATGAAGACTGGCATCTGTATGCACATGAATCTCTAATGACTAGTTAGGAGCACTTAAACATGGAGCAGTACATAGACTCAGATTTAGTTCACAAAATTCTTTCTCAGCTTCAAGACTCCATGAGAAAGAAACCTTCTTAGTGGTAAGCATTGACAAGGGCTTAGCTAAATCTGAATACATTGGTATAAATCTTCTATGGTATCCTACATGGCCCAAAAACTTTGCACTTCCCTTGGGTGTGGAATAGGCATGGAAAGGATAGTAGTGACCTTTGCTAGATCAATAGTTATGCCTTTAGCGGATACCATGTGACCAAGAAGAATGCCTTTAGTGACCAAAAAGTGACATTTAGTAGGATTTAGCTTCAAACTTGTTTTGAGACATTGCTCAAAGATTTCCTTTATATTCTCCAAGTGATCATGGAAATCTTGAACTGCTGCCCTCCTATCTGTGCCTGAAAACACTGAAAAGTCATCCATGAAAATGCACACAAAAGTTGCTAAGCACTTGCCCAATATCATATACATTGTTCTGTTAAACGAAGCTGTTGCATTTTTCAAGCCAAAAGCAATGCGGGTATAAACAGAAGTGCCCCATGGACTAACAAAGGTTGTTTTTTCTCTATCATCAAGATGGATCATTATCTGGTTGTAGCCACTGAAACCATCAATTAAGCTATACAAATTATATCCTGCTTCTTCTTCAAGTACCTACTTTGTGAATGGTTGAGGAAAGCCATCTTGAACACTCACCTTATTCACGGCACGAAAATCAACACAGACTCTTATTTTTCTACTATTTTTCTTGGGCACAATATTCATAGAAGAAAGCCACCTGGAACGCTCTACTGGAACAATTATACCTGCCTCTTCTAGTTTTGTTATTTTTAGTTTTACCGCCTCTGCATACTTCATATTGATTCAACTTCTTGCAGGCACGGCCCCCTCAACTAAGGGTATTCGGTGTAATCCAAGCTCCTTTAATATCCCTGTTCGATCTTTGTAGGACCATGCAAAAACATTTTTATAGGAAAAAGGTAGAGAGGTTATCTTCTGCAGTAAAGATGGATAATGCCACAGCCAAGAGGCCAAGTGGACTACTTGAGGTTCCTCTTCATCTCCAGGATTTACTTCTTGAACAATTGTTTCAAGACTGGATTTACTTGAGAAAACATCCCCACTATATGGGAGAGTGGAATTTAGCTTATACTCTGTAATATGTTCCCTAGTCCATCCTTGAGGTATATTTGAAAAGGGGAGATCTTCTTTGGATTCAAGTTCATATCTTGCCTTTCCTTATACTTCCCTATTTGTTGCCCCTTCAATGTTAGTATTCAAGTCCAAACTCTCATTTTCTAACTCCTTGCGAATTACATGGACTTTTCTGCAACTTCTTCATCTCCAGCTCCTTCCTCTATTTCATTGATTTCCACCGTGCAACACTCTGCACTCTCCATCATCCAATTCAATAATGCATCTTCTTCCTGGGGTAAAGTAGGCATTACCTGAGTGTCCACAGTATACCTAGTAGCTTTTCGTGAGTCAAAGCCTTCTTCCAAATGTATTTGCACTTGGCTATTGGTTTTCGTTGAGATCCACAACTTGTTCTTTCCCCAATCCTGTACAAATTTTGCTTGATTTAGCCAAGGCCTTCCACGAGTAGAGGGTCCAAAGTCTCCTACGGTAGTGCAATAACAACAAAATCCAAAACAAAGTGACAACCCTACACCAGCATCAGTACCTTCTCAATAATGCCAAGTGGTGCAACCTCGCATTGATCTGTTAGTGTAACTATGAATGGTGGCATCTTGGGTGGGGTTCATATTTAGTTTCCTCACTGTGAAATCTGGCATCAGATTGATGCCAGAGCCTCCATCTATGATCCCACCTGTGATAGCTTCATCCTTTATGAAAAAAGATAACCTTGAGCTTTGTTAGTGTACCAAGGGTGCAAGGGGAAAGTCAACCATAAAGCCATCTATGCTAGGTGGTATAATCTTCAACAAGTCGCTCCTAATTTTTGAATCCATCTTTATGAGTTTGTATAGGCTAACCTTATGATGAATACCTTTCAAGATTTGTTCAATGTCAACTGCTTGTGTGTCTTCCTGAGAACTTGTCGATTGGTTCTTTAGAGAAGTAGCCATCCTCTCATAAGCCCCTTGAATGTCTACTTAGCCCTTCCAATCAGCCTTCTGTTCCTCCTCTCTGTCTTTGAGTCCCTATGGTTCGTCCTTAAACGTTGCTGCTGCTTGCCTAGCTCTAGTCATCATGGGCATTGAAGAAGATGCAACAGCATAAGACTGAGTGGTCATACCTTCTACTTGTGGGGAGACTGCAATCATGTGAATTGGACGAGGACGGCTTATTTGGCAATCTTTGGTATAGTGATCCTTAGCCTCTAGACAATGCTTAAAAGGAGTTGCATCTTCTGGTAGGGAACACTTATTTTGCATATGGTTGTACTCACCACAACAATAACACATAAATGGCCTATTATATCCAGGCTTAGTTGGATGATTCTCCTCTCTATTAGGTGCATTTGAAGTACTCACATAGTATGAATCTAGAGCTTGAGTATTACCTCGTTGTTGTGCACCCTTGAGGTAGTAACAGTTCTAGCTTCATGGCTGTCCTTTCTACAAAATTGACAACTTACCCTGTTAGGACAATTAACATTGGAATGTCCACTGTTGTTACATATTGTACACCAAGTCTACCTTCTTATGTCCTCTTTAGTCTGCAAATCTTCTAACTCACGATGAAGTTGAGCCACTTCATTATCATTATGATGCAACAGTAGCATGACCTTCTACTCTTGGTGGTTTTGTTGCATTCTCAAGGCCTCCAATTGTTATGAATTATGGAATATGTTGAACAAGTAATTGTTGGAGTGTTAAATTATTAATGTATTATGGAAGATGTTGGACAATGCATTGTTGGATTGAAATATGGAATAGCCAATGCATTGTTGGATTGAAATATGGAATAGCCAATGCATTGTTGGATTGAAATATCGAATAGCCAATGCATTGTTGGATTGTAACATGAAATATGTTGGCCAATGCATTGTTGGATTGTAACAGTAATATAGAATATGTTGAACACTGCATTATAATTGTTAGAGTGTTGAATTATTTTATCAACTGAGGTCAGTTGTCTTTTCAACTGAGGGGCATGTTATGAATTATGGAATATGTTGAACAAGTAATTGTTGGAGTGTTAAATTATTAATGTATTATGGAAGATGTTGGACAATGCATTGTTGGATTGAAATATGGAATAGCCAATGCATTGTTGGATTGAAATATGGAATAGCCAATGCATTGTTGGATTGAAATATCGAATAGCCAATGCATTGTTGGATTGTAACATGAAATATGTTGGCCAATGCATTGTTGGATTGTAACAGTAATATAGAATATGTTGAACACTGCATTATAATTGTTAGAGTGTTGAATTATTTTATCAACTGAGGTCAGTTGTCTTTTCAACTGAGGGGCATGTTATGAATTATGGAATATGTTGAACAAGTAATTGTTGGAGTGTTAAATTATTAATGTATTATGGAAGATGTTGGACAATGCATTGTTGGATTGAAATATGGAATAGCCAATGCATTGTTGGATTGAAATATCGAATAGCCAATGCATTGTTGGATTGTAACATGAAATATGTTGGCCAATGCATTGTTGGATTGTAACAGTAATATGGAATATGTTGAACACTGCATTATAATTGTTAGAGTGTTGAATTATTTTATCAACTAAGGTCAGCTGCTTGTCAACTGAGAGACATGTTGTATATTATTGAACAAGGCATTGTTAAAATGTTAAATTATTAATGTATTAATATGTTTTTGATGTTTTTGATATAGCAGCAGAAGGTTCGTGAGGAGCGTGCAAGGCGTGAAAGGGTGGACATCAATAATCCGAATAATTATTATTTAGCTTGTAAATAAACTTGCGTAGAAGGTTCTATTGTTAGAAAAGTAATGGTTAGAATAAGGGTCGTTGTAGACCGTAGTTTCTATTAATCAAAGTAATGGCTTTCTGTAAAAGTTACCAACTTTTAGTTTCACGCCTGCTTTTCAAAGCCGCCCTCATGTAACCACTATTTTCGACGTAATCAAAAGTCCTATAAATACATGCACTCTGTTTCGACAGTCCACAGAGTGCATGTATTTATAGGACTTTTGATTACGTCGAAAATAGTGGTTACATGAGGGCGGCTTCGAAAAGCAGGCGTGAAACTAAAAGTTGGTAACTTTTACAGAAAGCCATTACTTTGAATAATAGAAACTGCGGTCTACAACGACCCTTATTCTAACCATTACTTTTCTAACAATAGAACCTTCTACGCAAGTTTATTTACAAGCTAAATAATAATTATTCGGATTATTGATGTCCGCCCTTTCACGCCTTGCACGCTCCTCACGAACCTTCAGCTGCTATATCAAAAACATCAAAAACATATTAATACATTAATAATTTAACATTTTAACAATGCCTTGTTCAATAATATACAACATGCCTCTCAGTTGACAAGCAACTATGGGGGGAGATTGCACCCAATCTTGCGTTCAGTCTTGTCTCTTGTTGCCTCTATTTTGTGTGTGTTTTTCTGCGTCCGTAATCTCTGTATGCGCGTGAGCAAGATCCTGACAACACCAATTCCTTCTTGAGTTGCCTAATAGGATCTAGGTCTGATGCATAACTTGGTTGTGTATTCCCTTCAAAATGTTGCCTACCTTCCTCAATGTGCGATGTAGCTACAACAAAATCATTAAGTGTTGCATCCAATCTAAGAGACTCTCGAAGTTTTTGCTGAGATGACCTGGGAAAAGCTTTTTCTATCCTTTTTTTAACCAAGAAATCTCCTAGAGCATGTGGTAGACGAGCAATAAGTGCTTTTGTCCTAGTGTGAAGTTCTTGAAGGGATTCACCTGATCTTAGCCTTAGGTTCTCTAGCTGATCTAGAGCTCTTTCTGAGGAGTCACTTGGTCGGAATGTCTATGAGAATGCCGTCTTCAGAGCCTCCCATGTAGCAAAATTGCCATCTCCATATTGACTATACTATTTGTTTGCAAGGCCTCCCAACATGGATGGGAAGAGTACCAGCATTGCATACTGTCTATTCTGTAGACCTAGTGGATGGCATAAGGAGATGAATCTCCTCACATGATCATCACCTGTTCCTTAAAAGTAGGGAACTTGATATTCAATCTAGAGAGTAAGTGAGAGAGATCCTCCATTGGCAGTGGAATTTCTTCTCATGTATCTGAGGAGAAATATAATGTTCTCTTATGCTTCTCCTTTGAGAGTGGTGTCACACCCAAATCAATAGATATATTCAAAGAGGGTAGAGGGGATCTAGGTTTACCATTCCAAACTAAAGATGATTTTTTAAGGCTCCTCTATACGCGAAGAGGCTTGTTATCTGCTCGAGTATGGGTCATGTACTTACTTGCAAGATGCAAAAAGGCAAAGAATAATGGAAAAAGAAGTATTTATTGTGGTAAGGGCCTCACACAGAAATGCAAGGGTCCCATCGGGCATGCCAAACTGTAGAGGAGGTACTGGGGTACCCACTTCCAGCAAGACCAAGTAATATGCACTTCTAGTACTCTATCTACTCAAGGGGGGTTCTCCTTAGGGAAATATACCCTCTAACATTCCTGTGTGTAAGCACATTTACGAGCAATAGAGACATTGTATAGTAGATTCACAGAAAGAAGACTAATGATGAGTGACAATAGTAGAGAAATAAGCCCCTCCTTAATTCAGAGAAATGATTACAAGAGGGGCAAACATGCTCCGAAAGATGATGCTATGGGCTAGCATGCCACTCTAGAGACTAACATAATCACTATAAGAGCTCTGTCCAACAGGATGAATACAACAAGATGAAGACTTGCAGCAATGAATACATAAATATGAGGACTTTCTCCAAAAAAATACTACTCACTCATGTTGAATGACTAGAACCAAGCCACTCAATCACACTGTAGTGCTATTAGCCAACCATTGGGAAGCCCATGCTCTGTATCCTCTCCACAGAGTGACCTCCTACAATATTCTTGTAGCAACAGAGTGCAAAGAGTGGACCATAAGAGATGCAAGATGTCCGGGTAGATGTACCCCCAATGAGTGCTAGCCACTTGCGTTTATAGACCTCAAGTGGCCAAAAGGGCCTTGCCGATTCCCAATAGTTCATTGAATATGCACCAAAATGAGTGCCCAAAAATTGGAGAGCTAGGCCAAATATGGCACTCGTAGCCCACCTTAGTTAAGTCCTGAAATTAGCTTTTGAGTCCGCCAAGTTTTGGCTGAAATATTCTTTGCGTTAATTCTCACCTTGAACTTTACTGCTCTACTTTTCCCATCCCTCCTCCGTCTTCACAAATATAGTTGGAGCCATAAAATAAGCATCATAGAATCCATCCATAATCTTCTTTTCATAGAGTCTATGCTCAATGATTTGTGCACGCAGAACTAGATGGCAATCCGGAAAATCTTGCCCAACTTTGGTGACTTCCATGAGGTTGGAATGAGGAATTTAAGGAAGTAAAGATGAACCAAATGACTTCCAATATCATGGTTGATGTTGTTGGACAATTCATAATTCCTATCGATAGTTGAGAGACATCCTCTCATATAATTCCACTCATAGCCTCGGTATCATGGAACTTTCTCAACATGCCCCTAGTTTTGATGGTGCGATCTATGACTCATCATCCATAGTAGGACAGTATAGGGCACTAAGTTGGAAGAGTGAGTAAGATGGCCCATGACATCGTTTAGCATTTGATTGTTGGAAAATCTCCCATTCCCATAGTCATGAGTCATGACCAAGGACAACATCATGCAGGTCTTGTATCACGAATTGAAAATCCCAATTCATCTTCTCGACTGACGAGGAGATAACCTCATTACCAGTGAAGCTTACAGATCTACGGGAGCTGTGGACTTCTAGAGGCATGGAGCTGCGGGCTTGCGGAGTTGTGGAACAGTGGAGAGCCGATGACGGTGTGACTTTGGGGGAGAGATCCACATGGTGGGAAGACAGTGTGATCTTGGGAGGTGAACTCATGGGGAGAGAGAGAGAAGGGTGGGGTGGCTTCAGAGGCACTATTGGCAGATTGTCGTGGTGCAGGGTACACTGTGGAACTCCGAAATGGGGGTCATGGAGAGAGAAACATAGAGAGAGAGAGATAGAGAGAGAGAGAGAGCGGGGGTTGAGGGATGGCACTGTGGGGTGAGGGATTGCGGGTGGTGGGGATGGGGGCTGGAGAGAGAGAGAGAGAGAGAGAGAGAGAGAGAGAGAGAGAGAGAGAGAGAGAGAGAGAGAGAGAGAGAGAGAGAGAGAGAGAGAGAGAGAGAGAGAGGGGCTCTAGAGTGTGGGTTACGGGGGTTTGGGGTGGGGTTAGCGGGATGAGGGCTAGGGGAAGAGAGAGAGAGATGGCGAGGGCGGGGGCTACGGAGATGGGGGCAACGGCGGAGAGGGAGAGAGATGGCGGGGGTAGGGGGCTGCGAGGATGGTGGCAACAAGGGGGAGAGGGAGAGAGATGGTAGGGGGTGGGGGTTGCAAGGATGGGGGCTACGAAGAGAGAGAGAGAGAGAGAGAGAGAGAGAGAGAGAGAGAGAGAGAGAGAGAGAGAGAGACAATGAGGGCTGAGGGATGGCACTGTGGGGTGAGGGTTGTATGTGGTGGGAATAGGGTCAGGGAGAGAGGGAGAGAGAGAGAGAGAGAGAGAGAGAGAGAGAGAGAGAGAGAGAGAGAGAGAGAGAGAGAGAGAGAGAGAGAGAGACTACGGGGGCTGAGCGATGGTGGGGGGGTGCAAGATGAGGGCTACGAGGAGAGAGAGATGACACGGGTGGGGGCTATGGGGATCAAGGCTACGGGGGAGAGGGAGAGAGATGGTGGGGGGGGCGTGGGCTACGGAGAGAGAGAGAGAGAGAGAGAGAGAGAGAGAGAGAGAGAGAGAGAGAGAGAGAGAGAGAGAGAGAGAGAGAGAGAGAGAGAGAGAGAGAGAGATGACGGGGGCTGAGGGATGGCCATGTGGGGTGAGGGTTGGACGTGGTGGGACGGGGGGTGGTGGGAATGGGGGCAGAGAGAGAGAGAGAGAGAGAGAGAGAGAGAGAGAGAGAGAGAGAGAGAGAGAGAGAGAGAGAGAGAGAGAGAGATGGCAGGGGGAAGGAGAGAAAGAAGGAAAGAAAGATGGCAGAGCAAAAATGCAATCACAAATCCAAACCCTAAGCTATATTACGATCAAAACAAAGGATTGCAGATATAAGGCTCCAACGTGCATGCATGAAGAGCTCAAATAGTAATTCATCCATGATGAATAACACCTTCCTCTAGCATTCACGTATATGTAAGCAGAGCCTTCTCAGGATAACCAAGATCAATACGAAACCACTTCAGGTTAGATCATTTTCATGAATGCCCCATCTATCTCACTTTCTTGGTCATATAGAGAAAGCATCGCGTTCCATCACGAGGCACCCCAAAAGGATGATGATCTAGAAGGATTCTTGCATACCTGCAAGTGTAATATTAATTTTGGGATCAATTGCAAAGCCCTCCTTGTGGGCATGCGAGTGCAATGCATGACCAATATTTGTAGACATAACTGCCATAGTGAATGGCCTCGGTTGGTGGGGTTGCAAAGTTGTGGGGAAGCATTGCTTAATTAATTCATCCATTAACTCCATAAATAAGGTTCAACCATCATCATTTTGCATGCTACCGATATTTTTGCTAATTCTATATAATATAGAAAGGTGAAACAGGCTCAGAATCCTCTGCTCTACACTATGGCTGCCTCTAGTCTTCGTTATGAGAATGAGCCTCTTTTGTGGGATGAAGCGAAAAATTCTAAAAATTGGATGGATGCTATGCAAACAGAATATGATGCTATTATGAAAAATGCTACTTGCTCTTTGTGTGACTTGCCTCCTAGCAAGAAGGCCATTGGCAATAAGTGGGTATACAAGCAGAAGTAAAAGCGTGATGGAAAAGTTGATAGGTATAACGCTAGGCTTGTTGCAAAGTGTTACCGTCAAGAAATAGGCATTGATTTTGATGAAACCTTTGCTCCTTCATGCTCGATGACTACTGTTTGTGGCTCTGTGCATTTGTAACTCATCATGGTTGGAATTTACATTAGTTGTACTTTAAAAGTGCACATCTAAATGGTGACTTACATGAAGAAGTGTATGGTTTTCAGCCTTTTGGCTTTATGCAAAAAAGGCATGAAAACAAAGTGTGAAGGTTGAAAAATCCATTATATTATTTGAAGCAAGCACCACGTGCCTCGTATGAAAATATACATGCCTACCTGATTGCCTATGGTTTTGGGAATAGCCGAAATGTGAGCACCTTATATGTTAAGCGTGAAAATGATTTGCTTCTGATCATTGGTGTTTATGTTAATGACATGCTACTCATTAGTCTATTGATAAGCATATGTGTGATTTTGAGGCTGATTTGCATGCCTGATTTGAGATGTCAGATAGGGTGCATTTGCATCATTATTTGGGAATTCAATTTATGGAAGTTGATGGTGGAATAGATTTGTGTCAAACAATTTTTGTCAAACAATTTGTGTCAGACAAAATAGGTTGACACAGTATTGCAACATTTTAGCCTTGAAGACTACAAACCTATTGCCACTCCTATGGAGAGAGGTTTACAGTTGAGTCTTCATGATGATCGAGAGGCATTTGATGTCGTTTTCTATGAGGAGGTTGTTGGATGCTTGATTCACTTGTGCATTACTCTGCCAGATATTTAGTTTGCTATCTCATAGATGAACAAGTTTATGCATTGCCTAGGTGTCAAGCATTGGCAGGGGATTAAGCACGCCTTTCTCTACTCGAGTGGTACCGGGCTACTTGGATTGTTTCATCCGAAGGGTGGATCACTACTACTAGATTTGCATGCTTTTTTTGACTTTGATTGGTAGTTGGTTGCTATGACACTTCTGTGTCCACCAGTGATTTTTGCTTCATGCTTGGTAGCTCATGCATATCTTGGTTGAGTAGGAAGCAGCCTACTCTCACCACCTCTAGTTGTGAGGCTGAATCTAGGGCAACTTTCATAGCGACAAGTGAGTGTGTGTGGAGCAGACACCTCATGGCTGATTTGGGAGTCGGTCAGTCTTTTGCCACCACCATCCTTACTAATAGTAAGAGTGCATTGGTAGTTGCAAGGGACCCTATGTTTCATGCTCGTGTTAAGCACATTGAGGTGCACTATCATTATGTCATGGAGAGGTCCTCTATTGGAGATATGAGTTTGGCATATGTTCCCCTACACGAGAATGTTGCACACCTTTTCACAACGACTCTGCCTGGGGAGAAGTTTGAAGCATTCCACAAAGCTTTGGGCTTTCTTCCTTTTGTGGATTGATTCCAAATAGCTTGGCACTTCCTTATACATGAGTGCCAACTCCTTGTTGACCACATCACTCCCAAGGAGGATCTGTTGCTATATTCGGGTAGTGATGTGTGTTAACACACTAGGACTACCATGACACTTTTTTCCCTCTTTAGGAGTTTTTCCCCCTAGCGTTTATATATGCCTATAACCCTAGCGGTTCATTTATCTTTTTACATTCTCTTGGTAATACATGAAGTATTGTGTGTTGTGCTCAAAGCTTCTTTTTCTTCCTTGTCTTGTTCACATGCTTTGGCAAACATCAAACTCCAAAAAAAAGTGAAGATAAAAAATAAATGTATGTTGATCTAATACATTGTGCAAATTATATTAAGTCTTTATATATAGAGTCTTGGGAGATTCCATGAATCTCTTACAAATGATTTGAATTCAAATTGGCTAATGTGATATGTAGTTGTACCTAAGATCTCTTTTCCTACAATCGAGGAAGTAGAGAATGAAACTTCAATATTTATTTAGGTAATTGATTGATCACCAATCTCAAGAAGTATTAGTTTTTGGGTTTCTCACATTCATCTCTTAACAAGAATAAAGATCTAAAGACTTATGGGATTTTACATGGATAAAGAATTCTTCATAAGAGAACATAAGTGATTATGAATGTCTAACACTATGGCTCACTTCAAAGATGACTTTAGGTCTAGAAAACGTTCTTCTTAAGCAAGGTGAACGCTTTATTTCCCAACACTTCCCGCTCAAGATAAAGCATGCTTGATTCTTCATTAGTTGATCATTTGAATACTTGATATTGTCTTGAACCTATAGATTTTAACGCCTTCAAGAGCTTTGATCATCGTATCTAGTATTTGATTCTCCATTGGAACAAAAGAAACATCAATTTCGTTTTCCAAGAGCTTCTCCTTGGTTGAATGATATTGAACCTCTATATGATTGGTTCTTGCATGGTATAGAGGATTTGCTGCTAGGTGCATTGAGCTTATATTATCTCTAGATATATGAGGTTTCGAACTCACAAGTCCCAAGTCCGCATACAATTCCTTTAGCCAAATAGCTTCTTGAGGTGTTATGGTCAAGCCTCTATATTCGACTTCAATTGATAATAGTGCAATAGTGGGTTACACTATTCCATGAGACAAAACCTAGATCCTGGAAATGCTAGAAAACATGAAATGCAAGGTGGATCTATCTCGCTTCATCAAACAAAGAGGACAACTTGTAGTCTACATGTGTGTAGATGATCTTATCATTATAGGTAATGATACAAATGGCATTGAGGAGATCAAGGTAGAGATTGGAAAGGATTTTAGGATCTGGGATCTTGGAGATTTTAGGTATTTTCTTGGCATTCAAGTTGCATATAGAGAACAAGGTAATATGCTCATACAAAGGAATTATATTCTACACCTATTTGAGGTTTGGGATGCTACATTGCAAGCCTATTTTAAATCCCATGGAAGTTAATGTATTCCTCAGGTCCATTGTTGGAGAACCATTAGAGGATGTAACTTTATGTCGATGTATTGTAGGCTATTTCAATTTTGCCACAATAACTAGGCCCTACATAGCATATGTAGTTGTAGTATTATCATAGTTTATGCATAGTCCACGGACTACACACTTGCAAGTCACAAGAACAATTGTATGGTATCTCAAGGCCATTGTAAATGAAAGATTGCTATACTCTTTTGATGATGATATGCAGTTCAAAGCTTACTTTGATGTCGATTGGGCCTGTTTGAAGGAAGATAGAAGGAGTACAAGTGGTTAACTAGTCATGCTAGGTAGCAAGATCATCTCATGGATCTCCAAGAAACATCCCATAGTGGCAATATCTTCCACCGATGCTGATAATAGAGATTTGGCTCAAGTCACATGTGAGCTAATATGTATTTAAAAGTTATTTATGGATCTTACTTTGTAGGTTAACACACATCCACTTGTTTGTGACAATATGAGTACAATTTATCTAGCATCCAATCTTGTGTCTATCATGCTAGAAGCAAGCATATTGTAGTGCACTATCACTTAATAAGGGAAAAGGTGATATCCAACGAAGTTTTAGTACATCATAATGGTACCAAGGACCAACTTGGTGACATGTTTCCAAAGGCTTTTGATGGAATGAACATTTCAAAGTTCAAGCCATGCATGAAGATGGAGCTTGAGATGAAGAATTGAAGCTTGAGGGAAGTGCTAAAAGGCAAGATTCAAGCAAACCAAATTCATGGGAAATCAATCATTGACATGTGAAATATTCTAAAGGAAGCCAAAAGCCATGATATTCCATAAACGAAGATCAATCAACCACTTCCTGAGTCATCTCAACTAAGCCCTCCAATTTAGGAGGTTCTTTTGGAAAGGTAGTCACTAGATTTTAGGGGCACATTTCTCACTATAAAAATAGCATGTATCCCGAATTGTTTTGAGTCATCTTCTTAGACTTTTAGTTGATTTAGAGTGGGCACTAAGTGTCGGAGTGGTAATAAGAAAGCCCCTTACTTGCTTGTTTGTTCTCTTTAAGTAGGCATATCTATGTGTGTGCGTAGGCCATTTTGCAACACTCTACTCTTGAGATGTTGGCATTGGCTCTCCCTACTTATGTATCCATTTGATCTAATTCATATCTAATTGTGACGTTAGGGATTGAAATCTCACTTTGTGTGTAGGGTCTATTGGAATTATTTTGTTGTGAGTTGTAAGGACTCGTTCTCCTTCTCGATTTATTCATTTGATATTATTGTGGTTTCATTAACTACCTCTTAGAGTGCTCTAAAATTAGCTCAATTTCGAGATTATTTCCCTATATATTCTCTGCAAAAAGCATGCTTGAGTGAAGTGAGGTTTCTCTTTAACTAGATGGTATAAGCATTCAACTAGCTCATCTTGTGGACATTGTTTTTCTTTGTGTGAACAGTGAACTTTGTTTTTTTTTTGGAGAGCTCTTGGCATCTAGTATTGGTTGGAAATCTCCTCCCAATCATATACCTCTATATATAGCTCTCTCCATAGAAGTTCCTTCTTGGGTAGGTGGATTCTAACCATCCATGCATTGGCCATGCAAGTACATGTGTGCCACATGTCTTAGTTAACTAGAGTTAACTAAAGTGGATGCTTAAGGTTCTAAATCTCTTATCCCATGGGGGTTGAGCCCAAGCCCTCCTCCTTCTCACCCCTTTTTGTTCAATAAAAGAAGACTTCAATACCTTATGATAGGAAGTTAGTTCACGTAAGATAATTGCATTTACTTAAAGAACAAGTGCATCCAAGAGAAACTATTTATTACTATCACCAAACATGCTTTCTATCAAATATGCATGGATGAAAACCAAGCTTTGAGGAAACTCTAGACCAAATTACAAGAAATACATAAAATATGAAGAGTAAACCTTGCTCTACACACACAGGTATGTATTTTTTTTTTCACTAGCAAATAGAGATTAGAATATGGCTACCTAGAGTTGAATGAAGTCACTCATAAAAGGAGGGCCTCACTTAATTCTCCACAAACTCATTCACTCAAGGTCTTGGCAAGAGTGCCCTCACTCTCCTCATGGAGTCTCCATGCTCATAGAGCATTGTATATAAGTCATTTCCATTTCTACTTTAGTTCAATTCATCATGGTTTCACATCTCTCATTTCATCCTCCATAGCTTGTTTATTGTGTGGTTGCTAATAGAGTAGGAGTAATGTTTTTTTTTCATTTCAACATGGTATCACAACATAAGTTTAAGATCTTTATTTTCTCATGGCATTTGCATCATGGTGGTCATCATTCACTTCTCTCCCTCCCTCCCACCCTTTCTCATAAAAGTGCTTTTTAGCACTATTTGTATTCATCCTCTCCTTCCCACCCTCCCATCTTTAAGTATGATTCATATCATTGTTTTCTATTTCTTACCATCATCATTTAATTTTGGAACTTGCATCATTACTTTGTTATGTTTGCATCGGTGAGGTATCAAAAGAGAACTCATGATTATCCTAAGTCTCAGGAAACAAGTGAGCCTCGCCAAGCTTGTAATTACTAGACATCACACTCTCCATCCTCATCATCGCTTCTAACCATGCTAAATCATGAATCAAGCTCAAGTGGAAGCGCAAATAATGGCTACCATACATGGTCAGAATGAGGCAAGAAAGTGGGAAGATTGGAGTCCAATCTCCATCAAATGGAGGAAATAGTAGAGAGGTGGTTCATGCAATTTCTTCACACAAATATGTCTCAAAGAGACAATGGCAGAGATGAATCAAGTGACTGAAGAAGGATTGTGGTGCTTTCCACAATCATTGAAGATGGAAAGCATGCCTTTTGTCAAGTGTTGAAGAGTGAGTGATAGAAGAATCTCTTCAATAGATAAAGAAAAAAAGAACTTCCATCGAAGGAGACGACTCACACAACAGAAAAGAAAAACTAGATAAACACAAAAGTAGCACCTTCTATTCAACAGAGTTTGTGTTCACTCTCTCACAGAGAGAGAGAGAGAGAGAGAGATCTGCTATCAAAGGCAGACATAAAATGTGTGCCGCGTTCATGTGTTAGATATGTGAAGTGTGTAGCAAGCATGACAATGCAAAAATGGCATAGTTGATTATCCAAATATTATCAAAGAAAGCACCAAAAAAACATGGGAGAAACCAAGGTGTCAGGGTGCACACATGTAGCAAATTGTATCTCGACTAGTTTTTTATCAAGAGCTGAACTATTCAGTTGTTACTTGTTGTTGCAGATGATAGACAACTACTATGATTTGCATGCATCTCTCTTCTTACTTGCATCTTTGTTCTTACCTGCAAAGAGAAAATAATGGAAATTTCCTGCTCCTTATCAATAATATTACCGTTCTATAGTAGTTTTTTTTTTTAATGTAAAGGAAGTTCGGCATTAGCCTACTCTCCCGGACTTGAATTAAATTAAGAAAGAAAAGTACAAGAGAAGGGGACTAGTGCCCACGGGACCCCCCAAATCCCACAAAGTAGGGGAAACTTTTACATAGCTTAGATGGCATTACAAAGAAGGTTAATCACCCTCTCATCACCCTCATGAGGGGCCCACTTGGGTTTAAGCTTGTTATTGATCAAAAGGAGAACTTGATAATGCCTGAAGGGGGGGGATTTCTTATAGTTAACAATCCTTTTGCCAAGGAGGAACAACAATTTCTCAATTGACCACTCCTTGGGGGAGTCATAGAAGTTGAGAGCACATCTTTCCCGCCAGATTTCCATAGGACCTCCCCTCTGTTGGCATTCCAGAGAGTCGCGGAGCAGCCGATCGCTTCTCCCAGCAGGGCTTGTTGCCATCTGAGATGTTTTTGGAGTCTAATTTTCTTTTCAACCGTCTGGGAGAGTCTGTTGGATTTGGGGTAGGTAAAGAAGATGTGTGGAACATCTTCGATAGACCGGTAGCAACGTTTGCACCAGGGAGGAATTCCACAAAGTTTGCTAGCCTTAAGGTTGGTCCAGATTCCATGATGAAGAATTTGCCATACGAGGACAAACTTTTTGATTTCTATGAGGGGGTGCCAGATAGCCAGGAACTTGATGTCCCACCGAAGCCGCGTCCAAGACATGCACCACTTCTTGTTGAGGTTAGCTTGATAGTCAATCGTTTCTTTGACGTTTGCGATTTTTGATAGGTTTTTCCCATTGTGCCATTTGAGACCAAGCGAGCTCGATGTGTCATGTCCCATGAGAAGGCGAATTTTGTGTCAATCCCAGGAGAGACATCTGCTTTGCAAAGTGTTCCATTCTTCGAACAAAATGTTGACGCAAGGGTCAATATCCTCGAAGTTGATCCAGCGGTTGGCGTCTTGTTTCCAGAGATGTTTCCATTTTTTGAAGCCTTTGTTCCATAACTTCTTGGCATTTTGAATGTTCCAAGATTCCACACTCCGGATGCCATGGATCGGAAACCAGATAGAGTCGTTTTGTCTGATACCGGCAGCCCACTTCCGGTCTTCACTAATTCTTGTGCAGCTTTTGACTTTGTTCCAACTCTTCCATAGGGAGCGCACGAGAGTAGAGCCCTTCGGGAAGACGGGGATCGGGGAAAAATCAAGGTCAAGATGTCGAGATTCTTCCAATTTTGGAAACCCATGAGAGCCAAGTCCTTCTTGTTTCCGAAGATCAACTTGGCCCACGAGGCCTCCCCATTGCACCAAGCCTTAATCATCCATTTGGTTGCCAGTTTGTTAGCCATGCACCCAATGTTGAGGATACTTAGTCCCCCACTATCTCTATGGCTGGTGCAGATGGACCATTTGATTTTAGGCACCCCCCTTCTATTGTGATCGCCCGTCCAAAGGAAGTTTCTACAAATGCTATCCAATTTGGACATATCTTGCTCTTTTGGTCTCCAATAAGAAAGGAAATAAATGGTAGACGAAAGGAGAAACATGTTGATAACCATAGCACGACCAACAAGATTGATTTGCATACCTCTCCAATAGTTAAGCTTGTTTTCGAGTTTGGCTAGCACCCAGTTCCACCGTTGTTCCATAGATACGCCACAACCCAAGGGGATCCCAAGAAGTTCAAAAATTTGGCCATGTGGAATGATTTGACAGCCATGATCAATAAGAAGGCCAGGCTGAGACCCCATGATAGCTCTAAAGGCGGTCTTAGAGTGGTTGATTATGGATCCAGAGGCTTCACAAAAGGTAGCAAGACACCTCCAGAACGTCTCCAGGAAAAAAGTCTCATGGTGATCTGACTGTGGTCGTGAGGCAAACGAAGGCCTTTGATATTACCAGCTTCCACCTGGTGCACCATAAGCCTGCTAAGCCCCTCCGTGGCGATGGCAAAGAGAAGGGGAGCCAATGGGCACCCTTGTCTGATAGATCTTCTAAGTTTGATCACCTTTGAAAGTTTGTCGTTAATGTTAATTTGGGTCGATGCGTTTCCGAGAAGGGTCGCAATCATCTTGGTGATTTTCTGACTACATCCAAGATCTTGGAGCGACTGCAGAATATAGTCCCATTCAAGCCTGTCGTAGGCTTTATCAAAGTCAATCTTGAGGAAGACCACATCTTGTTTAGACTCATTTGCAAATTCAAGACCTTCCCAAATATCTATAATGGTTTCCAAAATTGACCTGCCTTTGACGAAACCTTTTTGGTCCTCGCTTAACCACGCTCTCAAGTGGCAAGAGATTCTGTTGGAAATGACTTTGGCAATGATCTTGTATCCTGTTTGGAGCATCGTAATAGGACGCTAGTTCTCTATTCTATTCTTTTCCCCTTTTTTGTGTATTAACTTGATAATACCATTGTTGAGACAAGAAGGAAGTGCGCCAAACTTGAGCGCCTCTTGCCAAACCAGAAGAAGAGGGGTGGCAACCACCAACTTGAAGGATTTAAAGAACTCATTAGTGAGCCCATCGGGTCTCGGGCTTTTACCGAGAGGGAGGGCAGCAATGACCTCATTGATTTCTGCTTTAGAGATAGGGGCATGTAGCAGGGAGCGAAGGTTGAGTGGTATCCTGCGGGGGGAAACCCTAGATATGGCTGCCATACAGTCCTTTCTATGGTGGGAGAGGGAGTTCGAGGTCCCCACGAGTTTCGTGAAGTGCCCTTCAATGATCCCAAAATTATCTTCTTCCGTATTGCATACATTGCCATTTAAGTCTAGCAATAAGGGCATCAATTCTCTGTTATGTTTCCTTTTAAGGATACGACACATTTCTTTGGTGGGTTTGTCGGCTTTGCCAGCCCACCACTCCTTGAAGAAAATTTGCAAATTTTTCCTTTGTATTTCTTCCTCGTATCTCAACAGTGCTCTGTTTTTTCAAAGACCTTTCTGGGCTTGAGATTTTCCTTTGTTCACTTCCTCCTCGAGCCTCCAGAGTCTGTGGTAAAGAGCTTCTCTGTAAGCCCGCTGCACAGTCTCGAGCATCTTCCTAGATCTAATCATGATCTGTCGAGACTTATCGGCTGCACTTCTCCAACACTTGGCTGGGGATAAGCCGGAGGCGAACACCTCCTTCCACACATCAGCAATTTCTTGATGGATGGAGGGGAGAGAGAAGGTGGGCACACTAGCATGGAACCAAGGAGCCTTACGGATCTTGTTGGAAGTTTCGAAAGTGATAACGATTGGGTAGTGATCAGAGATGGTGAGGTCGGTGCGTTGCGCAAGGGATGGGTGGCACCACTGATGAGTAAAACTCTGAGAGATGTAACATCTATCAAGTCTAGCTTTCCTCAGGTCCTCGCCCGCTTGGAGATTTGACCAAGAAAAGCCACTCGAGTCTTTGAATTCGACCAAATCCAAGTGAAGTTTGGTTTTGTCCCATGTTTCTTTCTCCCGACTATCAATGACCCTGCCCTTGCCCATCCATCTATCCATAGGGTCCTCCACCATGTTGAAGTCACCACAAATAAGCACATTGTGGGGGAGCGAGTCCAAGGAGGCCCATCTGTTCAGTCTCTCTAATTCCCCATTAGGGGCGTACAAAGAAACGAGACTAAAACAAAGAGGAGCACCAAAAGAAGCAGCAATCCATCGATGGCTTTCATCTTCAATGGAGTTCTCAAGCTTTTCAAACCAGAGTTAATTAATACCGATTACCGTTCCACCGGACCCCCGCTGGTGCGTCGTTGAAATCCAAACATGGGTCGAGGAGACCTGTCTAAGCCGTTTTTGGAGGTCTTCTCCATCAATTTTAATCTCTTCAATACATATAACTTCTGGGTTTAGGCTAATGTCGCGAAGCCATTGACCAATGATGGTCGCTCTTGAGGGGTTGGTTAGACCTCTAGCATTTAACGAGATGATGATCATTGTCGTAGTGAGCCCTCTTTGCGGGAGGGAGCTTTGTCCTTTCTTTTCTTGGATTCATCTTTCTTTTTCGCTGGGATCAGATCCCGAATTGGCAATAGGTTCTTGTGGGGGCTTTTCGAGGGTAACTCCATAGGTTGTTTTCCTTTGCGGGATGTCTCCTGCTGGGAAGACTTGGGCACCGTTTTCGACACCGTTTCCGGAATAGTCGATCCGATGATGGAACTTTCACTATCCATGTTATCTTCGTTACTAGTGGTAAAGCCGTCTTCTTTGCTTGTAGTGTAGCCCTCCTGGGAGGTTTCTTTATTGTGAGGGATCTCTAGGTCTTTGTCATTGGTTTCCACCTCGAGTTGGTTCCCACCTGGGTAGTCAAACTCATTGATCTCCTTTTCCAGATTGCAATACAAATTGCTAGAGGGGGTGACTGACATGTTGTTTCGCTCAGAAGTCGCCCTAGGGCTTCTATTCCTTCTTCTTCTGACTTCGATGAACCTGTGTGCGTGAGCTTCAGGATTAAGGGGGCCCTTGCCTTCCTCTTCCTTCGTCGAGTGGGTCAAAGCGCCTTTGTTGTCTTGATCATTTTTGGAGGCTTCTTGGTTTCGCTTGCTTTTTTGTCTCAAAGGGCAATCGTTAATCCTATGACCTTGTTGGCCACAACGAAAGCACGTGTTGCGAAGGTTTTTATAATTGATGTCTTGCTCCCATACATCCCCTTTGCCCAAGTCCACTTTGATCTTCGATGGAAGCGGCATGCTGAGGTCAGCCTCGACACAGATTTGAGGGTGCCACCGAGCGTTGAATGAGTGTCTTGCACCTTCATAAATGAGACAGCCAATGTCCTCGCGTGAGGCCAACGGCTTGCCAATAGGAGAAACTATGTCCCACATGAAGTTGTACAAGAAGTAAGGCAGGTTAGGGAGCTCAACCCAGAGAGGGTACCCAAGCGATTTGGATTTGTCGGGAGTAAAATCAGGGGACCATAAACAATTAGTCCACGGGGGAACCACTCGTTTCGATAGTAGTTGGATACACCCCTAATTCGGGATGGAAATGAACCTTTCAGGGTCGTCAAATAGTTCTGTGTGGTAGAGGAAGATGCACCCAAAGAGAGTGATAGCACGAACTTAATTTCCATAGATGAATATGGTAAGTAGTAGAAGAGAAGAACCATGTCAGAAAGACCTAGAGTAGCTGCTCTGCCAATGTGTCTATGGTATAGCCACATGACTCAAAACAGCCATCCCTTTAACTCTTATAGGATCTAATCTGCTCAAGTTTAAAGATAGAGAATGATCTTTGTGCTAGCTATTTCTCATTGGTCAGATCAGTCAATTCATTGAAGACATATCCACTCTCACATAAGATGATGATGCCATACTCACGTAAGATGATGATGACATACCTAGTGATGTATTCTATGAATGCCATATTTAGGAAAAATGAAAAGTCATTGTGTGCAGGTACTCCATATGGTTTTATCACTACCTACTTTGACAAGTCTTTATTTTCAATGATATATTCACAAATCCACACATTTTTAAAAGATAAATCTATGATGTCATATACATATGGATTTTCAAGTTCATGTATCCTCATGATATGTATCTCTGGTAGCTTATAAATCTTACCAAGCATATATTTGTGAAGGGACTAGACACTACGACCTTGGGGAGTGGTAAGACCTTCCGTATGGTTTCCATTGACACTCTCATATCTCATAAAGCATAGAGTTGCAAAGTTCATTTCCAAGCATATGAGATATGTAGCCAAGCTCAAATATCAAAGGCATGCAAAAAAGAGGATCAAGGCATCTACAACATGAACACAACCATGGATCTCAAAATCTAACAAACAAGGACCAAGAGGAGCAATGGATTAAACCTTGAAGATCCCTAAGATCTCACTTGCAAAGGAAAGGATCAGAAAGGTTTCTCACACAAAGATTTCTACAAAGAAAATGAAGGAAGTGAACAACCAAACACAAAGCAAAAGGAGATGGCAAATGGATCAATAAATGATACTAGCTACCCCATGATGTATACTCTTTATATGTCTAGGGATCCCATATGTCCCTAGTGTTGGAGTTAGACGTCTGCGAAAGCACACGAACAACAAAAGGAAGAAGAAGAAGCTTGGAGCACAACACACAACACTGAATGTATTACCACTAGAATGTACAAAGATAAGTAGTCTGATAGGGCAATCCGCATATATACATGCACGGGAGAAAAACCCTCGTAAAGAGGGAAAAAAGTTCCCCCACGGTCCTAGTGTGTTCACACACATCACTACCTAAATATATCAACAAATCCCCCCTCGGAGTGATGCGGTGAACAAGGAGCTAGCACTCATGTGTAAGGAAGTGTCAAGCTATGTGGAAATCACTCCACAAAAGGAAGGAAGCCCAAAACTTTGTAGAAAGCTTCAAACTTCTCCCTAGGCAGAGTCTTCATGAAGAGGTCTGCTATGTTCCCCTGTGTGGGAAAATATGCTAAGCTGATCTCCCCAGCAGAGAACCTCTCCTTGACATAATGATAATGCACCTCAATGTGCTTAGTGCGAGCATGGAACAGAGGGTTCCTTGCAACTGTCAATGCGCTCTGATTGTTAGTGAAGATGGTGGTGGCATAAGATAGACCAACACCCTAATTTGCCATAAGGTATCTGAGCCACACACACTCAACAGTCGCTATGAAAGCTGCCCTACACTCAACCTCACAACTGGAAGTGACCACAGTAGGTTGCTTCTTGATCAACCAAGATATACATGAGCTACCAAGCATGAAGCAAAAGCCATTAGTGGACACATGACTGTCACAGAAACCAGCCCAATCAGAGTCAGAAAAAGCATGCAAATCTAGCATTAGTGATCCCCATTGGGACAAAACAACCCAAGTAGCCGAATACCACTCAAGTAGCGAAAGATGCACTTAATCGCCTGCCAATGCTTGACTCCTGGGCAATGCATAAACCTCCTCATGTATGAGATAGTAAACTAAATATCTAGCCGAGTAATGCATAAGTAAATCAAGCATCCAATAGGCTATTCATAGAGAGCAACATGAAATGCATCTCCATCATCATGAAGACTCAGTCATAAACCTGTCTCCATAGGAGTGGCAATAGGTTTACAGTCTTCAAGGCCAAAATGCTGCAATAATGTGTTGATATATTTCATTTGACACAAAACCATTCCACTATCAACCTGCATAAACTGAATGCCCAAATAATGATGCAAATTCCCCAAATTAGACATGTCAAATGAGGCATGTAAATCAGCCTTGAAATCAGCAATATGCTTCTCATGAGGATGAGGGAGGAGCATGTAATCAACATACACCACAATGATCAGAAGTACATCATTAGCACGCATGACATATAAGGTGCTTTCAGTTGGATTGTTCTCAAAACCATGTGTAATCAGATAGGCATGTATCTTTTCATACCAAGCACATGGTGCTTGCTTTAAACCATATAAAGCCTTCTTTAACCTGCACACTTGGTTTTCATGCCCTTTCTGCACAAAGCCATGGGGCTGAAAAACATACACTTCTTCATGGAAGTGTTAAACTTTATTGTTTAAACTCGTATCAAATTTTGGGTTCTTGGGATGGTTAGGGGTCTGTAAAAAAGAGGCCCTGTTTGTATTTTCCCAAATCTATAGATTCCGCGTATACTATTACACAGACTTAGCACGATTAACCCGCAACTACTATCTATCTGTGTATCACCACATTCTTCAATACACAACACTTAATTGCGTAGTACAATGATCTTTATCGCAATACATCTACACGTGCTTCGTCAATTCACTGCAATGTTGATCACTTAATACTTCAACAACAACTTAATTAATCACCAAAAGTAATTAGCAAAAGGATAGATAACAGTACTCACAATGAAGAATATATGTTCTGATCCACTTCACGCCTTCGCCTAGACTCACAGTCCGGCGACACTTACCCGCTGTTTCACGTACGCTTCCTTTATTAATCAAAGGTTACAACTAATGCCCTATGCCCTTTTGGTATGTGCGCGACTTTTCAAGGTTTCATATTACATTCCAGCAGCTCACACTGGCACGCACGGTGGACTCGAATTGGAAAAAGGAAAATTACAAAATTCAGGGTTCATCTATGATACCCTGTGCATACATGGAGTGAGCTAATTTAAACGTAGGGGTGATCTTCTGTTTTAAAGTAGTTAGCATATCTTACAAAATTTGAGGCTCAACTAATTGTGCATCAGTTCTAACCGAACTGGCAGCTATTACTTGGCCCATTAAGGACTCCGCCTGAGTCTGCAAAAATGCTTCTTGTAAGTAAAACTCATTGGCTACAGCAACATCTTGGCACAACTTTAATTCAGCGATCTCTACATCAATTCATGATAACCTATCAGCCTGAACTCCTATCTTCTTTTCTCTGCACTCGAGTTCCTGAGATTGAAACTGCATAGTCTTATAGAAATCTTCTCTTTCTTTTTGAATGGCTGCGACTTCCTTCTTCAATTGAAGAGTCTTGGAAGTCTTTGAAGAAAGTTCTTGATCCCGTTGTAACAGCTGCTCAGTCACCTTATGTAATTCCGCTTCAACTTTAAGGACATTGGCGGCAAGCGACTATGAAGCTTCTTCGAGTATATAGAGTTGTCATTGGTACAATGAAGCTTGTTGCCTATCGCAGTCATAGCATCCTGCTTATCTACAAACCTCTTGCTTCAGTACCTTAATCTTTGCATCTTGATTAGCAATAATAGAATCCTTTTTTGCCAATTGATCTTGTAATCACTGGATTTGGGCATGCAGAGAGTGATTATCGGCTTTCACCTCGAGTATTTCTTCCTAGAGGGGCACCATGTCAGCTTCAAGGAGATCTACTTTGTTCTGCAACTCCTGACGAATGGTCTGTGTTTCCATCTTCAATTGGATGGGTAACTGCTGAGATAATTGAATGAGGAACTGGCCCATGGATGCCAATTCAGTAAACATACCCGGGGTGGGAAGAGAAGGTAGAGGCTGCGATGGTTGAGGAGGTAGGAAATGTGGAGATGAGGGTGGAGAGTAGTCGGGAGAAGAAGGAGCTTTGGGCGAGATTTCACGGTTTGCAGTTGGAGGCGAAGAAGTAGAAGCATCCGCAATAGTAATAAGTGTGGTTGGAGGAGGAAGGGGAAGGAGAGATTGTTGAACCAAGACAAGGCCTATGTCATGTTGAAGTACAGACGATATAGCAACAACTTCGGTGACGGTCTCTTCAACACTCTGCGGTTACTTTACCATGTCGGCTTGATCATCGACTTCTTTGGAGGGAGATGAATGACAAACAACGATAGTGGTGTCTTCAACTGTCTCCTTCACAGCCTCAACATCCGGTTGTGTTGTTTCATCCCGCTGTCAGAGTTCAGCTACGTCTTCCATAATAACATCTGTATCCTACTGCTTACTAGGAGAAGACTGGGCACATTGTACCTGTAAGGAAGTGGTTGTATCATGGAATACTTCAACTTCTTGAACAGCGGTGGTCTCCTTTACTTGACTTTGGGATGGGCTAAGGCGCATGCATTTGCATCAGAAGAAATGGAGAAGGTCTTCATCATCGTCATCCTCCAGCATTTGTGTAGAGTCCTCATGTAATAGCAGAGGATTCGCGAGAGGTGGTTGCTCGATGACGTATCAGGAGGATAAAGGCGGAGAATAAGGGCGAAGCTTTGATCCATTGATCACTTTATGAAGGAGGGTACCATTGAGGGTGGATAAGCAAAAAGTTGTGAGTCCCACTTGTTCAGCAATGCGCTATAGACTGAACCATCGCAATTTAAACTTTTTGGTGGATCAATTAGATTTAGCATTATAAAAGAGCACTAACTGATCGATGGTAAACACGGGGGTTTTAAGGAAACAATCATGAGTTCTTGCTTGTCTAAGTTGAACTTCTTGCAAAACCAAAAAACTCTCGAGGTGCTATTCATCCAGAGATCGTAAAGCCTCCAATCTGAAAGGAAATGATTCATCCGGTAGTAATTTCTGGTCTAAGGCCACTCGCAAACTAGGAACCACCAGTTCCATAGGAGCAATCACCTCCAAACCATAAGCCAACTTGAAGGGAGTTGTCTCGATTGCCACTTTATATGTTGTACGGTAAGCCCATAGTACGGCACGTAGGAATTGGTCCCATCTCTCTGGACAGTTTAATACCAGTTTCCTTAAGATGGTCAACACAGATTTGTTGGTGCTTTTAACGAGTCCATTTTCTCTTGGATAATAGGAGGAACTGAACTTATGCACAATCTGGAAGGTTTTAGTAAGCACTTGCATTAATGTATTTGCAAAGTGCGTACCTTGATCAGTGACTATCTCCAAGGGTAACCCATAGCGTGGAAATATATCCTTCATCAAACATTTAACGACGGCATCAGTTGTGGCTGATTGTAGAGCCCAAGCTTTGGCCCATCTAGTTGCATAATATGTGCAAGTAAGAATATATATGTTATTGGTGAATAACGTCGGAGGTGTAATTGGCCCGATAAAATCCAAGCCTCATTTTTGAAAGGGTTCGAGAGGCAAAACAGGTTGAAGCAGGAAGTAATAGCACTGTAAAGGTTGACCGGAACGTTGACACTCATCGCATTGCTTCACATACTTTTGCACATCTCAATACATAGTAGGCCACATAAAACACTCTACAGAATCTTCATATGGGTCAGGTCAACCGCAAAATGACCACCAGCGGGTGCCGAATGTGCCATTGGGATTACTGAAGCAATTTCATGTGGCAGAACACATCTGAGCAACACTCCCGAGTGATCCATGTAATATAACTGCCCCACAATTAACCGGAATCGTCGACTATACATCGCCAGTTTACGGCGAGCAAAAGGAGAGGTTGTACTGGTAGGACATCCATGTTGGTGCATTTCAAGCCTTCACACATTGGTTTGAACCCTTGGAAGATTTGGCTTGGAACCCTTGAAGGGTATCACTATGAGAAGCTAGAACCATAGGAACACTTGCCTATGTGTTATTACATTTTACTCAGTGTAAAAGTCTATATGACTTGGCATTTACTTGTAATCACTTTAATCACCTACCTACTTGATTGTATTCGTGGAAAAGTAGATGGCTTAGTGGAGAGAATATATCCCTACTTTTAGTAGAGATATTCTAGGGAGCCTACATTTGAATTTCAAATTTAAATGATCATTCAACTCATATAAAAGTGGAGAGAAAAAACTCGCGGGTGTGTCACTCACTTTAGCTCACTCCCCGAGGCATTCTACTGTTGTAACTGTGTGTGTGTTAGTGCTACTCCATAGCCTACACCACCACACCTCAATTAGCTATGCTTGTCATGCTAATGAGCTTGTATAATCATATCAATCAATAGATATACACACATTCATTATATCTGGTTCTCTGTGTTTTCTACTTCAAGTCTGTTAACTTCCAAGGAGCATTTCTCAGTGCTCACTGAACCAAATCAAGAGTTTAATAGCTCGTTGGAACCAGCTCAAGGTCTTCTACAAGCATACAAAATTTCAGATGATTTCATTCAGCCATTTTCGAGAAATCGGCTTTGACGTCACCTCTGGTCTATCTCTACAACACTCCTAAAAAGTCGGGGGTAATCATATTTTTGCTAAATCAATTTCTCTGGATGTGGTTTATCATTTCTTCTCATTCCACTTGAAAATGGTAGCCTATTAAGATACTTTAATACTCCCAAAAGGAATTGTTTCAATTGCAAGTGTGCTGGTCACACTGAGCATAACACTGAGCAGGTATCATTACAGAAATAGCAAGTTTTCTAGCATTTGTGAAGTGCAAAGTTGTCTGTTTTGATTTGGTCATTACACAAATCATTTGCAAAGCACATATATGCTTTCTTGGTATCATTTGAAAGCTCAAGGTGTGTACTAAGCATTTCTAGAATCAAAGGAGGGCTGGTGTGAAGCAGGTATAGCAGCACCAACTCATTTCTTGAGTGCATCCAACCATCACTCCCAACAGTGGTATCAGAGCAAATAAGGTAATCATGGGAGATGGATTTCCTTCATTCATTGACAAATTGGACAGAAACAACTACCAAGCTTGGTCTCTGAGGATGAAGACCTATCTACAAGGAAGGAGCTTATTTGGATACATATCAGGAGATGAGGAATTACCCTCATTCAAAACTAGAGGACTACCTACAAAGGATGAACATGAGAGGCTCAACCAATGGTGTGCAAAAGATGCTTTGGCAAGGTCTTATCTCTTAATCTCTATATCTGATTTTCTTTTACCACATGTAAGGAACTGTAAGACTTCCCAAGAGACTTGGGAAACCTTGTCAAACTATTTTTCTTCCAACACAAGGGCCAGGAAGAATCAACTGTGGATTGAATTCACAACCCTTAGGAAGCAGCCCAAGCAACCAGTCTCAGAGTATGTGACTAAGATTAAAGATGTGGCAGACCAATTAGCAAGCATTGGAGAGGAGATTGAAGAGGAGCAAATAGTCAGGCAAGTAACAAATGGACTCAAGGCAGATGATAAGTGGGAAAGTTTCACCACTGCAATGGACCTCTACATGGATATGCATACCCCAGATCTCACAACACTTATGGGCCAACTTTTCACACATGAAGCAAAGTTTACAAAGGCAGGAGATCAATCAAAAGGTAACAACCCCTCTGCTCTATATACTGATAAGAAAATTAAGGATAAAGGTAAATGGAAGAAACAGGTTGATGAAGAAGGCACTACCTCCCAAGCAAACTATGCAGGGAGAGGTAGATCCTCAAGAGGAAGAGGCAGAGGAGGTAAGTCGGGTAGGGGGAGACCCTACAACTCATCACCATGCAACATTTGTGGATTGTCCAATCATACCACAGATGAATGCTACAAGAACTACAAGAATCAGAGAGGAAGAGGCTACTCAAGAGGTGGATACTCTCAAGGGAGAGGCAGATTCAACCAACATCAAAGCTACAATGGATACAACAATCAATACAACAACAACTACAATCACAACCACAATGGTAACTACCAAGGTGGATTCAGAAACAGAAGAGACTACAACAACTACACAGAGGAGCAAGATGACTCCCTATTAATCATGAATATGACCTCCAAGGTAGGTACAAATGATGATCATTTATTTTATATTGACTCAGGATGTTCTAACCATGTAGCTGGCAATGTGGCACTACTTTCTGATTTGGAAGAACCCAAGGGCAAACATCAGGTACAAACAGGTGATGACACTAAACATTCTGTTGTTAAGATTGGAAATGTGAAGACATGTGATGGAAACCAGAATCTATTGAGCAGGGTACTCTATGTACCAACTATTACCAAGAATCTAATGAGTGTTGGCCAGATTGTGGAGAAAGGTTTGCAGGTCAGATTCACACAACATGGAGCATATGTGGAGGACCCAAGACATGGATTCAGAAGGATAGCCAAAGGGGAGAAATCATGTAGATTGTTTACCTTTGAGCTAGAAGACACCAAGAACATTGCTTTGTATAATTACAAGGATCAGACACTTTCAGAGTTAGAAATATGGCACAAGAGATTAGGGCACATAGGTGAAAGAACCCTAAAGCAAATGTGCAGGGATCAATGTGTGCTTGGGATACCTAATGTATCCAAGCAACACATGATTTACAAGTGTGGATCATGTCAATTTGGTAAGTCTCACAGGTTACCCTATTCAAGGAAAGGTTTCATGCATGAAGACTAACTAGACTTGGTACACACAGATGTTTGGGGACCTAGCAAGGACCCTTCTATTTCAGGTTCAAGGTATTATGTGTCCTTCATTGATGACTATAGCAGGTGGACCATTTTATACTTTATGAAGCATAAAGATGAAGTGTTTAATTGTTTCAAGAGGTATCTTGCACTTGTTGAAAATCAAACAGGAAGAAGCTTGAACAGGCTAAGGTCAGATGGTGGAGGAGAGTACTTCTCCAATGAGTTTGAAGATTTCTTGCAGGAAAGAGGCATCAAAAGGGAGATTACTACAAGGTACTCACCTGAACAAAATGGGGTAGCTGAAAGAAGGAATAGACTTATAGTAGAAACAGCTAGGTCTATGCTTAATGAAAAGAAGTTGCCAAATTACCTTTGGGCAGAGAGTGTATCCACAGCCACCTATCTCATTAACAGATTGCCATCCAAATCACTTGATGGCATGACACCATATGAAGCTTGGCATGGTAAGAGACCCTCTCTGGATCATTGCAAAATCTTTGGTTGTGTAGCATATGTGCATATTCCCTCACAGGTAAGGGGAAAGCTAGACCCCAAGGCTGAAAAATGTATCTTCATTGGTTATGATTTGAACCAAAAGGGATACAGATTCTACAACCCAACAAACAAAGGTTTCAAGGTAAGCAGAGATGTCATCTTTGATGAGAATGACTCATGGTATGAGAATGAATGCAGGAAGATTAGTCTACCCTATGACATGGAAGAGGATTTCCCAAAGCTCACCAAGGAGGAATCAATTCAGAAAGAAGATTCAAGCTGAGATGATGATGATACAATAAATCTTGAGGAGTTCAAGGCTTGGAAATCCAAAGGGAAGATGAAGATGAAGCAACTAGAAGATAAACCAGAATCCTCAACTCAAGCAATGAGGAGATCTCAGAGAGAAAAGAAGAAGCCTATCAGATTTGGGTATGACACATCACTTGTAACTAAACATTCTGTATATCTTGCAAAAGACTTGTTGAATGAAGAACCAGGTACCTATGAAGAAGCAATTACCAAACCAGAATGGAAAGAAGCCATGGATGAAGAGATGGAAGCTCTCAAGGAAAGTGATACTTGGGACTTGGTACCCAAGAAGGACTCTATGAAGGTGATAGGATCCAGATGGATCTACAAGCTAAAGAGAAATTCAGATGGAACAATAAACAGGAACAAAGCTAGGTTGGTAGCCAAGGGTTTTGCACAAACCCAAGGTATTGATTATGAGGAGACATTTTCTCCTGTGGCCAAGATGCCAACTATCAGAATATTGGTGAGTGTAGCTGCATCCAAGAATTGGAATATGTACCAATTAGATGTCAAGAATGCTTTCTTGAATGGATGGATATCTGAAGAAGTCTACATGTCACAACCACCTGGCTATGAAGATCCAAAAAAGGTACATTATGTTTGTAAATTGAAGAAGGCTCTGTATGGTTTAAAGCAGGCACCTAGAGCATGGAATTACAGGTTGACAACCTACCTCCAAGACCAAGGATTTGTGATGAGTAAAGCAGATACTTCTCTATTCATAAAGAGAAGTAGTACAGAGGTAATCTACTTGTGTGTTTATGTTGATGACATCATCATTACAGGCAATGATGTCAATGGGATTAGACACATCAAAGGACAGATGATGAAAGAATTCAAGATTAATGATCTTGGATTATTGAAGTACTTCTTAGGTCTTGAGTTAGTCTACACCAACTCAGGTATATATATTACTCAAAAGAAGTATGTACAGGATATGGTCAAGAAGTTTGGTTTGCAGGATACTAAAGTATCTACTACTCCAATGGAGATCAACCTAAAGCTAAGTGCTCATGAAGGGGAAGAAGTACAAGACATCACAGGATACCGAAGTATGGTAGGTAGTTTTAACTATGCTACCTTGACAAGAATTGACATAGCATATGGAGTTAGTGTACTTAGTCAATTCATGCACAAACCAAGGGTACCTCACCTAGAGGCAGCAAAGAAGATCTTGAAGTATCTGAAGGGAACTCAAAGTCATGGTTTGTACTTTCCTTATACATCAGATATTGACATTAAAGTTTACTCAGATGCAGATTGGGCAGGATGCAAGGATGATAGGAGAAGCACCTCATGATACATTTGTTTTGCAGGAGATAAGCCTATTTCTTGGTCAGCCAAGAAACAACCTACAGTGGCATTGTCATCCACTGAAGCAAAGTATAGAGGGCTTGCCAATGCCACTCAAGAAGCTATTTGGTTGAAGCTTCTATATACTGAATTAGGCCTATATACAAGGCCACCAATCATCTTTGGAGATAACACTAGCTCTCTTCACCTTGCAGCCAACCCAATATATCATGCCAGAACTAAACACATAGAGGTTCATTACCACTATGTGAGGGAGAAGTTACTTAGCAAAGAGATTCAATTGACATATGTGTCTACTAATATGCAATGTGCAGATTTACTCACTAAAGCATTGGATGGAAGCAAGTTATGCAGATTTAAATCTATGATTGGATTGCAGGAAGTAATTGAAGATTGAAGATGAAGGCTTAAGCCAAAGTGTTTGGCTTGAGGGGGAGCTGTTGGTGCATTTCAAGCCTTCACACATTGGCTTGAACCCTTGGAAGATTTGGCTTGGAACCCTTGAAGGGTATCACTATGAGAAGCTAGAACCATAGGAACACTTGCCTATGTGTTATTACATTTTACTCAATGTAACAGTGTATATGACTTGGCATTTACTTGTAATCACTTTAATCACCTACCTACTTGATTGTATTCGTGGAAAAGTAGATGGCTTAGTGGAGAGAATATCTCCCTACTTCTAGTAGAGATATTCTAGGGAGCCTACATTTGAATTTCAAATTCAAATGATCATTCAACTCATATAAAAGTGGAGAGAAAAAACTCGCGGGTGTGTCACTCACTTTAGCTCACTCCCCGAGGCATTCTACTGTTGTAACTGTGTGTGTGTTAGTGCTACTCCATAGCCTACACCACCACACCTCAATTAGCTATGCTTGTCATGCTAATGAGCTTGTATAATCATATCAATCAATAGATATACACACATTCATTATATCTGGTTCTCTGTGTTTTCTACTTCAAGTCTGTTAACTTCCAAGGAGCATTTCTCAGTGCTCACTAAACCAAATCAAGAGTTTAATAGCTCGTTGGAACCAGTTCAAGGTCTTCTACAAGCATACAAAATTTCAGAAGATTTCATTCAACCATTTTCGAGAAATCGGCTTCGAAGTCACCTCTGGTCTATCTCTGCAACACTCCTAAAAAGTCGGGGGTAATCATAATTTTGCTAAATCAATTTCTCTGGATGTGGTTTATCATTTCTTCTCATTCCACTTGAAAATGGTAGCCTATTAAGGTACTTTAATACTCCCAAAAGGAATTGTTTCAATTGCAAGTGTGCTGGTCACACTGAGCATAACACTGAGCAGGTATCATTACAGAAATAGCAAGTTTTCTAGAATTTGTGAAGTGCAAAGTTGTCTGTTTTGATTTGGTCATTACACAAATCATTTGGAAAGCACATATATGATTTCTTGGTATCATTTGAAAGCTCAAGGTGTGTACTAAGCATTTCTGGAATCAAAGGAGGGCTGGTGTGAAGCAGGTATAGCAGCACCAACTCATTTCTTGAGTGCATCCAACCATCACTCCCAACAATCCACTAGTCAAGAAAAGCATCAAAGTGTCATAATAGGATGCGTTAACTGGTAATTCTTACTAATCCGCCTGTACAGTCTCAGTTGCATAAATAGCAAGTGTGGTGTCGTCAAACCCTACTAGAAGTTCACCGGAATCCAACCGAGATAGAAAATCCGTGAGTGCGTGTGCGGACCCTGGTCAATGTACTACCAAATAATCAAACTCTTCGAGCAACAAGACCCATCTAGCTAGTGTTCCTCCTAAATGTTGTTGGCGAAGAAGGTACACCAAAGCTGCATGATCGACATGAAAAGTGAAGCGTCATCCCAGTAAATAATGCCGGAATTTCTTCACCGAATACACTAATCCGAGACATCCACGTTCAGTGACTGAATAGTTGTGCTCTACCGGGGCCAATTCGCGGCTCGCAAAATACACTGGCTGAACCATTTGTCCGTTTGCTGCATCAGTACACTACCAATTGCAATGTCGGATGCATCAACAAAGACATGAAATGGTAATTCCCAATTTGGCGCTTGTAGAATAGGAGCCTGTGTTAACAATGATTTCAACCGATCGAAAGAGAGTTGGCATGGCTTGGTCCATTCAAACTGACGAGGACTACTGGTAATCAATTGATTAAGGGTTGTGGGTAGATGAGCAAGCCACCGTAAATGTCAACCATGCCACTGGATTTTTCCCAAGAAGCGCATTACTTCTTTGGGTGTCTCAGGAGCAGGTGCCTCTAGTACAACCTTCACCTTATCTGGATCAACTTGAATTCCCTGTTTTGAAATAATGTGTCCTAGCAACTTGCCAGAGGATATAGAGAATAAAGATTTATTTGGGTTCAAGCACAAGCGATATTCTCGACACTTTGAAAAACAGCACCGTAAATGGTATAGATGCGCCGAAGTATCACCGGATAACGAGAAATCATCCAAATAAACTCTCATGAATGTGATCAGATAAGGAGAGAAAATTTCTTGCATACAACACTGAAACATACTTGGAGCATTTTGTAGACCAAACCACATCACTGTACACGCATAAATGCCCCAATTGGTTATAAATGTTGTCTTTGGAATATCCTGTTCCTCCATCCGGAGTTGATTATAACCACTATATCCATCTAAAAAAGAGTAAATCCCCCATCCTGCCACATCATCTAGCATTCTGTCAAAAAACGGCAGAGGGAGTGGATCAGGTATAGTAGCTGCATTTAATTTCCGATAGTCCACACATATCCTTAATTGCTTATTCTTCTTAGGAACTATGACAATAGGGGAAATCCACTACGCATGCTCGATAGGGATAATAAACCCAACCTTCAGCAATCAAACCAATTTTGCTTTGACCTAGGCTGCATAGTTAGGATTCATCCTATAGCTTGGTTGTTTAATAGGTCGGGGGGTATATGGTTTCAGCACCACCCTGTATTGATAAATCTGCGGGTCCAACCCCTTCATATCCCAATAATCCCATGCAAACACATCAAAGAAATCACGTAGCAATTGCAAAAAGTTATCCTAGAAGGTCTCTGATAGTCCCGCCTTAATTTTTATTGGTCGTGGTTTGGTTTCATCACCTAAGTGGCAGGTAACCAACTAATCTTCGTACATAGAACTGCTAGGGCATATCCAAATTGCCTCTTGACTGGAGTAATTGTTGGAGCATCGGATCATCCAAGGTTTGTGTTGTACTTGATTCATGCTCACCGGTCACTAGTACCACCATACAGGCTGCCGGACTCCAATTATCAGCCACCGTTTGTAAATCCACAGTGCCGAGTGCCATCAGATCCTTGTTGGCTTTAAGAAAAGCTTCCTCTTCATCATCTGAAAGACCATCGAGCATGTGTATAGGTTCAGCTACATATGGTCATGCATGCATGTCGCAAGGCTTTATGTCATCCAATGGAACGACATATTTACGGTGGTTATTCTTAAAAATCAATTCATGCGCTGACCAATCCTCAATTACCTTCGCTTGCTTTAACTATGGGCATCCAAAGAGCAGGTTATAGTCAAGGCTGGATTCCGGTAATTCCAGAACAACAAAGTTCATTTGAAATATGACCCCTTGAAGAGTAATAGGAATATCATGTACTAATCCCACCGGATGAACTCGGAATTAATCAGCCATTCGCACAAAAAATTGGACAGGTTCAATTTGTGTCCATCCCATCCGTTGATAGAGTGCTCCTGTTGCAATGTTTACACCAGAACCTCCATCAATTAACACTTGAGTGATTTCATGATTCTTATACCAGACCGTAATCAAGGGTACCGTATGATCCACCATCGAATCAAATTCAGGCTGAATTGTGGCTATCGAAGGAGCGCATGAAGGTCCAGGACTGACCTGTTCGTGGAACTGTTGGTGCACACCGGGGACCAAAGCCAATAGTTGTCCCAATGGCAGTGTAATAGATGCCTTCGATAAAACATCTCATACCGGATCAAATTTTGTTGTTTCCAGGACGGCATCCGGTGGGGACTCCGGTTCTCTTTGATTCAGGTTTTTGCCTTCCGGTACTGTCTGCGGTATACTTTGCTGCATCATCGGAACTGAGTAAGGAAAAATAGTTTGTTCCTGGGTTGTCCACTTGCTTGCTTTAATAAACACCTTTTGCTGTTCAGGAATTCCATGTTCAAAAATTTCCGCAGTTGGTTGTAACTGCTTTCCCGATCGTGTTTGTACCGCTGTTGCTTGGGTGTCGATTACTGAAATATACACCATGTTCGACATAGGATGTTGTCTTTCCTTTTTCTTTTTATCATACTCAGTCGCATCTTTATAGTACCTAGTGATATGCCCAAGTTCACCACAAAAACGACATTTAGGTGGTCGAGACGATGCACCTTCACCTACTGGAATCGCATTCCACTAAGATGGTCCAAAGTTAGTTGACCGTGCTCCTCTATAATTATTATATCCTTGGTACGATGTATTCCTCATTTGTGGAGGGACGTAATTACTAGCTGGTTGCCCTTGTTCCTGAATAACAACATTGACAGCTGCTCTATTATGTACCTTTGCATTATAAAGATAGGTCTCTGTGGTATGATTCGTTGTATGGCAAATTGTGTAGGTCATCTGATTCAGAGCACATGCTGAGCTAGTATGTCCTGTGTTTTACATGTAGTACAGTAAATTTGTTTCTGAGGGTCCTAATTTGAATGTTTAGATGCCTTCAACCACTCTAGATCTTTAGTGAATCCTCCCACTTTATTTTCTAATTAGAACGCCATAGGGATTACGACATCCAAGGTCATCCCACCCACACATCGTATGATCATAATCTATTTCAATTGGGGATTAAATCTGTTTATGAACCATTGAGTAATGACGTCCTCTAGTAAATTGGCATGCACTGAGGGCAACTGTCATAAATGAGTCCGGAATAAAGTGGCATAGTCTTGTACATTCTGGTGCGGCTTCTGCCTATTATTCCGCAGGTAATAAAAAATTTTGGTTGGGTTTTTCTTTAATCGGAATCGTTGAAAAAATGCATCCTTCACGTCATCATACTCCCAAAAATGATTCAAGTCATATTCGGTTAACCAGTGATCAGCTTCATTAACCAAGGTTGACTGGAACACGATAGCTTTATAAGCAGGGTCTGCTAGGTAATTCAAAACTTCATAATTAATTTCCAATGTCCGCACATGCGCATCGGGATCATCTTTCGAGAAACCTCCAAAGTTTGTGTACGTGATTCCGATCAACACCGGATGCGGTGGAACAATCAGTTGTTGTTGTTGTTATTGTTGTTGCTGTTGTTGCTATTGTTGTTGTTGTTGTTGTTGTTGTTGTTGTTGCTGCTACTGTTGTTGTTGCTGTTGTTGATGGGAACTACTCATGTTGTCTGAACTTTGGGGATGGACTCCTTGATGTCCCTAGAGCGTATGGTCACTTTGCCAACTTTCTGGTCCAAAAATGTCTCTGAACCGATTACTTAACTCAAAATCTAGTAGCCCTTTCTCAACCTTAGTATCAAAATTGGCTAGACTTGCACCTAAAAATGGTGAATAAAGTAAATTCTTGCCGAACAGAGCCGCAATATCACCGAAAAGCACCGAATTGTCACCGAACAATATCGAACTATCACCCAAAATCACTGAATTGTCTCCAGACAATACTGAATTGTCACCCGACAACGCCGAAATACCATAGGAACTAACGTACTGTCTTCAGAATGTACCGGACTGTCATTGAACACACTGGATTATCATCGCATTCTACCGATTTGCCACCGAAATTGCCACTTGCTTGTTGAATTGAACCTTCTGCAAGTGAACTTAATTGTTCTTCATTTCTACCACCGGAGGGTGACCCTAACAGATTCGAAACTTTCCAGGGATGTGGGTCACTTCGATATTTGGGGTAAGATTCACCGGAACATGTTACCGGCATATATCTAAGGATTCTTCTTCGAGCCTTAACCTTCTTCTTCAACTAGCTACTCCATTTCCCACAGACGGCACGAGTGTTAAGTTTTATTGTTTAAACTAGTATCAAATTCGGGGTTCTTGGGATGGTTAGGGGTTTGTAAAACAAAGGATCTATTTGTATTTTCACAAATCTACAAATTCCCCGTATACTACTTCACAAACTTAACACGATTAACCCACAACTACTATCTGTCTGCGTATCACCATGTTCCTCAATACACAACACTTAACTGCATAGTACAATGATCTTTATCGCAATACATCTATGCGTGCTTCGTCAATTCACCACAATGTTAATCACTTAATACTTCAACAACAACTTAATTAATCACCAAACGTAAGTAGCAGAAGGATAGATAACACTACTCATAATATCAAGAATATACATTCCGATCCACTTCAGGCCTTCGCCCAGACTCACAGTCCGGCGACACTTACCCTCTGTTTCACGTATGCTTCCTTTATTAATCAAAGGTTACAACTAATGCGCTAGGCCCTTTCGGTATGCATGCAACTTTTCACGGTTTCATATTACATTCTGGCGGCTCACAGAAGTCACCATTTAGAAATGATGTTTTAATGTCCAAGTGATATACATTCCAACCATGATGAGATGCAAGTGCATAGATGCTACGAACAATAGTCATTCGGCAAGTAGGAGCAAACGTTTCATCAAAATCAATGCCTCTTTCCTATGCATAACCCTTTGCGAGAAGCGTGGCCTTATACCTATGAACTATAACATCAGGTTTACGCTTCAGCTTGTATACCCACTTAGTGCCAATGGCCTTCTTGCGAGGAGGCAACTCGCATAAAGACCAAGTACCATTGTTCATTATAGCATCATATTAAGATTTCATAGCAACCATCCAATTTTGTGAATTTTGTGCTACATCAAACGAAACATGCTCAGTCTCATCACAAAGACTAGATGCAACCATATCATAGCAATCTAATGCAAAGGAGGCAGTATGAGAGCATCATTGAGTATGATATGATAGAGGTGCATCTAATTTGCTATCGTGCAAAGTCTGCACTAGCCATTTTGGCATAGTTGTTGCCTCCTCAATATCACCTCTCTCATCAACAAGTGCATCATGTAAATCTGCATTAGAAATAGGATGATCTACATCATCACATGAACCTTGCAAAGGCTGAGAAGCTACCTCATTCAGACCAACACTAGACTATCCACCTATAAAAAGAGGTAGCAAAGTATCATACATGTCTTTGGAGCTAATAGATGTCTCCTTAGTACATGAAAGCAATGGATGAATAGCATCTTCCACAAAAAATACATCGCGAACAACCAAAATGCATTTAGTTTGTGGATGATATAGACGATAGCCTTTACTTTTAGAACTGTACCCAACAAAAATACATTTTACTGCTTTATCATCCAATTTTCTGCAATGTTGTTCAGGCACTAATGCATATGCCAAACAACCAAAAACATGCACATGAGCAACAGATGTCTTACGATCATGCCAAGCCTCATATGAAGTGATAGAGTGCAGTGCTTTAGTGGGACATCTGTTAAGTACATATGTTGCACACATGACAGCCTCAAGCCAAAAACTATGTGGGAGAGCCTGAATCTTTACCATACACCTCGCCATCTCCATGAGTGACTTGTTCTTTCATTCAGCAACTCCATTCTATTGAGGTGTATACGGCACAGAACACTGGTGTTTTATCCCACGTTCAGCCAAAAATGCATTAAAACCAAAAGTTATATATTCCCCCCCTCTATCAGAATGGAGGGGGCCCATTTTACATGCTAACAAATTTTTAGCCAAAACCAAAAAGTGTTTGAAGTGTTGGAGCAAGCAACGTCCAAATCTACCACTCTTAGCACTTCTCATCTTTCATAGAGAATCCATAATAAAAGGTCATAGCATTTTCCCATATGATCCTAGTCTTAAGAAATACTTTCATATGAATTCACTCTTAGAAGTTTTTCATGCAAAAGTTACATGCCACCTCGCATACAAAACCTATGTGGTAGGCAACTTGCAATACCTCTCCTTAAATCAAGGATATCACATTTCCATAAAGAAATAGATCCGCAGTGACGAACGAGGAAGTTCCTTGAATCAACGGAGTTAAGCTTGGAGTTTCTTTAGAAAGAAATCGACGTTGAAAAATTCCTAACGCTTTACACCATGTGTATATAAGTACCATTACTTAATACAACAGATTGGGCGACTCTATTAGATACTCTCATATATTTCTGTCGACCCCTTGCTTGTCTTTCTTTTCTCTCTGAGGCATCAGTTTGATGTTAAGTATGTATCTCTCTTTGTTGCGTACTGGAGCTCATCCTATCCCATGGAGAGCATGCTTATCCCGCTGTGGAGGTGATCGCAATCCGGGTGGATCGGGTCCGGTCGTGGCACACACAGGGTGTATGAAGCTAATGAATGTTGGAAGGTTTAAAGATGTGAAGGTGAAATTAATGTTGAGAATGGAGAAGAGAGAGATGTTGAAATAATTATGGGAATGGGAATGTAGGTGTGCAAGTTAGTTTGATGACATGAATGATAAAAATGAAAGAGAACCATACACACGAATCAAATTTGGAAGGAAGAATGGTCCATTGGAGGAGCTTCTTAAACACTTCCTAATTCTAATCCATATGTATAGCCTTCTTTGGATGATATGTATGCATGATGAGAATAGATGGAATCCTTACACATAAATCAGTTTCGAAAGGAAGAATGGTCCAATATTGGAGCTTCTTATACACTTTCAGAAACTAATAAATATGTATGGATTTGTATGGATTATATGCATGCAAGTGAATTATGATGATGGATTTTACTCACAAGCTCAAAGAAACATCCTCACTGGTTCAACGCAATACTGCGGAGCCTTCTCACACATAGAAGAAATAGAAGACATGTAAAAATACTTAAGAGACTGAGAGAGGTGACAAGAGACAAGTGACAAGTGACATGAATTAAAAGAATTTGAATTAAGTTACATGTAAAAGATCCTCGTGGTACGTCATGCTAAGCAGTCTACTGATCAAAGGTGGTTCCGACCCTCAAACCATGACAGTTCAATCGAATGTCACACGTAAGAAGGTGAGTTCCACTCCAGTGACCCTATGTCTGTCTAGGCTCGTAACGTCTAACTAAAGAAGTCTAAGACTCATTAAAATCAGCTCTAACTCACTCACACGCTCCACCGAGGGTGAGTCAAGATAGAGATGCTGGTTTCAAGAGCCTATCCTAAATTGGAGTTCTAACTTAAATTTGAAACTAGGTTCTATACTCATACTAGCTCACCTTGGATCCTCACTCGCTCAACCGAGGGTGATCGTCTCAAGGAAACCGTAAGCTAGCATGAGCCCTATGGATGCCTAACAATGATGCTCTAGGAGTTTGGAGGGGGGCTTATATAGTTTTTTGAATGAATTTGGGCCCTTGGATCTAGAGAAATCAACTCTCAACTCTAGGATCACTACTTTCGATTACAACCATTTGATTAATCAAATCAATGGCTTGGAATTGTCCTTTCTATCAAATCTAGTGTAAAGGAGTGAAATTTAGGCGCCCTCATTCTCCACCATTGGATCTGGGGATGATCTGGACCGTCGGATCAGTGCTGACATCAATTCGGATAAGATAAGCCACTATTTTTGGAGAAATGCTGCATTATTGATCTTTGATTGTAAAAAAGGTCTTCTTTTATGGAAAAAATTCGTGGATCCTCCTTCCTTTATGCTTTAGTGCATCTCCACCCTTGAATATGAGCTCATCTTGACCGTACAACATGGTTCAATCATATTTTGACATGTGGCAGACATTCAAGTCTTCAATTTTCTTATTCTAGAAAATTGCGGTGACCTTGAAAACTGGACTTTGTGCCCTTTGACCCTCCAAAAAGTCTTTGATGAAGATGAAACATTGTAGGACTATGTTTCCAAAGATCTCCTTCAGGAATATGCAGAAAAAACTCCCATCTGAATCTAACTTGTACAAGTTTGACTACATTTGGAAGCTTGCAAGGTGGCATTAAGGTGTCTAGGAAGCTCGGATAGCCTTGAAACTTTATACAAATATGTAGCCACATATGTTCTTTATACATGCCAAACCATATGGCTAACATAAATTTCTATACAAGAATTTGTAGGGTCAAACTAGAAAAAATACATTTTTACAAAATGAACATAGCATATCAATGTGCTACCAAATCCATTTTCTGCTGAAATTTGGGCTATAGACTGCCTTTGAAAATCTTTACAAGTATATGGATTTTCATCTAATTTGGTGACAATGAAATTTTTGCCCTAATTTCCCAACTTTGACCAGCTTTGACCGCTACCATGGACTTTCTTGATTTCTTTGAAACTTTGTATGTGAGCTTCCTTTGACATCCTTGATGCATCCTGGACTTCTCGGGGAATTCCGGCTACCTTCACCAAATATGTTTTTTGTAGGCCTTCACAAGTGAGAGAGGAGAGAAAATCTCGACGACATTCGCCCCCACTAAACCTGCGATTCCTCCGGAAGCGCCACTCTAGCATCTGTGAAAAACAAAATGTTCCAGGCATCAAATTCTTTTATAGGCAACATAAGAAAGATGGAAGGAAAATTGATTATATGCATGAATAAGTAGGTAACGCGACATGAAGAAAAATTTGCATGAAAGAAAGAATTGAAATAGGCAACATGAATATGCATGAACAAATAGGCAACATATATGCAAATGAACAAGCAACATTGGCAACAAGAAAGAAAAAAAACAAGCATCAATATGAAGTGGAAGTGGATGTATTGAGTCGTTTTAAGCATCAGTTCCTCTCATCTTGAAGAAAATTTTGTACCTTTTTCATAAAGCAATCTACCTTAAATATGATTATAAACAAAGATTTAGGATTTTCAAGAGACATCTTTCATCTTTAGCTTATTTTAGATCAACTCCTTTCCTACATAAATATGAATATGCTCTTTCTCTAATAACATGCAAAGAAATCTAACTAAACTCCACTAATGCATAAATCTGCCTATATAGCCCGTGATTTATTCTACTATGCCTCTTTATCCTCCTTTGGCTTGCTCTTTTTTTTTTTTTTTTTTGATGATGATGATGATTCGGCAACTTTATGGTTACGATCACTTTTTTGGGGTGGAAGAAAGTGTAAACTTCTTGGTAACATGTAGCAACTTTTTTTTATTTTTATTTTTTTTGATGACAGGGAAAAATTAAACCCCGATACAAGGTACAACCATTTTTGATGACGGAGAACAGTCGTTTAAACTCCGATACAAGTGCTGTGAGATGGACTAAGGATGTAGAAACATGCAGTAGCAGGAGCTAGGATTTCAACAATTATGCTTTCGATACACCATACATATGCATGTTTATATATGAAAGTCTTGTCACAAAAATAAACCTCCAAATCTACATGCCCTATCTTTCCACAATCCTAGATTATAAACAATTTCTTGGTAGATAAGTTACTACTTAAGATAAAATTTTACACAAGTAGAGAAATCATCATTTGCCTTTTTTGACTCAAGTGATGTGGATATGCAATGTGATGCAAAGACTGAAAAAAACATGCATGAAACAAGCATGGAAAAAAAATAGAATGAACTTGAAAAAAAACAAAGCAACATGAACTTGAAAAGTTAATGATGTTTTTTTTTTTTTTTTAATAATAACATGGATACTCCTGTTTATGAATCGGCCTCAATGTCGTCATCTTCTTCAATGTCCTCATCCAAAATGTACTCGTCATTATCACGCTTCTTGTATAACTTTATCCTTTTACCTGCAATGAAAGCTTTTAGTGCAACACCATTTAATTCACAAAGAGCATACGTACCATTGTTGTTGAGTTTTGATACAATGTATGGCCCAAACCACCGTTGAGTGAGCTTTTTGCGTGCATCATATTGAGAGTCAAATGTACTATCATAAATGAGCACCCAATCTCCTACTTCAATTGGCTTAGGACGCAATCGATGAGTTTTATCAAAATAATGTTTGTTCTTCATTCTAGATTCTCTTAATTTTTCAACAGCATCATCAAGTCTTAATTTACCTTGTTCTAACTGTTTAATATGCAAACTCAAAAAATCATCAGTAGACATGTTTTCAGACCAAGGCAAATTTGACCATGCAGAAATATGAGACTGAATTGGAAACAATGGTTTTTGACAGTACATGAGTTCAGCAGGCATATATCCAGTAGTACGTGTGCATGTCATTCTATCTGCCCAAAGTGCAAAAGGTAAGAATTTAGGCCATTGTTTGATGTCACCGTTACATGCTTTAGATATGGCTTTCACAATAGGTGGATGCCCTCTCTCTATTTTACCATTGGCCTCTGGATTATATGCAGTAGTGAGAGACAAACGAATACCGTGACGCTCAAAGAACTCTTTAGCTTCTCTCACATTTAACTCTCCACGATCGGCAACTACTTTCTCTATGTACCCAAAGCGACTTATGACATCTTCAAGCAAGAATTTGCAAACATTGTAAGTAGTCTTAGATCGTAGTGCACGTCCCTCTACATGATTAGTTAAGTCTTCTCTTGCAAGTACAATGTAGCGCATTTTGTCGATACCTTTAGGCATAGTTACAAGATCTACTACCCACTTGTAGTGAATACAAGGTGGATAAGTAGGATGCAACGGATCTCTATGTTTGACTGATGAATGAAGTTGACAAGTAGAACATGTAGAAACATAGCTACTAATGTCAACATACATCCTAGGCCAATAATAGGTACTTCTAATTTTTTCATATGTTCCAAAAAATCCTTTATGACCTGCCCATAATGCCTCATGCATTTCCTTCATTACTTGCAATTGAAGACCTCTCTTTCCTAGGACTCGTTGTGGATTCTTAACCTTACCCTTAGCATGTCTCCAAAGATAACCATTACATAGGAAAAAGTTATAAGCTCGTTTCCTAATGTTACGGAATCTATTCGTAGTCCAGCTAGGTAATGGTTGTAGTGTACTGAGATACTTTCCTATGTCTCTCCATTCATCTTCGTACTCAGACTCATGAAATTTCTCATACTCATATATATGTGGAACATAGTCAACTAAATTCACATTCTTTATTAGATCACTTTCAAGATCATCATCAAATCTAGCTCTCGATAACATATCAGCAACTGAGTTTGACTTACCTGAAATATGAACTAACTCAGGATTTATGAACTTAATATATGAGATCCATCTAAGCATGGCTATATCAGTAGATGAACAATTTGCTATCATTCCAATGAGAGGCAAACAATCAGTCTCAACTTTGACATTTGCACCAATGAAATATTCTTTGTCTGTTTTCAAAGCTGTTACCATACCCCATAGTTCTCGTTTGATCTGTGGATATTTTCGTTGTGTTTCATGTAGAATTTTGGCACCAAACCTAATTGCATATCTATTCCCTTCACTATCATCTTGACTTATGACCCAACCTATACCAATAGGACTAGTATCAACAGTCAATATAATAGGTTTGTTAGCAGAATAGTCTACACGCTTAAGGATGGGAGCTTCAAGCAATAATTTCTTCAATTTACGCATAGCTTGAGTGTGTTTGTCAGTCCAAATAAATTTTCGTTTCTTCCTCAACAAGTCATAAAGACAATCAGCAACATGAGCAAAGTGAGGGATCCAAATAACATAAAAGATGCAAGCACCAAGAAATCTACGTACCTCACTCACGTTGTTACATGTTTCAGAAATCTTGCTAATGGCATCAACTTTTTGTGGGTATGGCTTTCGACCATAATGGCCACATAAATGTCCAACAATAAGTACCTCGTTGACACCAAAAACAGATTTCTCTATGGAAAATGTGAGACCTACCTCTTCAAATCGTTGAAATATTCTTTCACAATCAGAGATATGGTCAAGAACAAATTTACGACATCCAAATGAATCTAAAGTAATGTCCTTTACACGTTCCTCACTCCCTTTAATTGGAATATCATCAATGAATGGCATAGTTATATGAGGGATAAAATCATGTAAGACCATATTCATAGCACTCATCATATGAGCCACAGAATTAGTCGCTCCTTGAGGTAAAGTACACATTCGCACTAAGCCTAAAGGAGTTTTCATTGTGGTTATGTCACGACTATCAATTGCTAATTGGAATTGGTCATATCCAGAATATAGATCACCCATTGAATAGATAGAATGTCCTGAAAATGATTCAGCAAACTCATCTACAATGGGTCCTGTTCCTACATTCCTTATGGTGACTTTATTGACGGGTTGGAGATCTTGAATAAAACGTAGTTTCCCATTCTTTTTAGGCACAGTGAACCATCTGTTTCAGTAAGGTGCAAAAGATGGCTCTAAAATTCTCATGTTTATCTTCTCCTTAAGTAGTTTCATTAGCTCAGGTAAGTGAGCCTTTGGAACAGGTATAGGACGAAGATTCCATGGAATATGTGGAATAGTAAAGATTATCATGGGTGAAACTAGCTTAGGATCTACACAACCAATCTCATGAGGATACATAGTAAAGGCTTTTCCATGGCTCCGTATAACTCTCTCAAATTTATCTCTCTCTGCTGGCAAAAGAAAGTCATCATCTCTACCAATTTTCACCTGTTTGATTGTCTCATCCGTGAATGTATGTCCTATGTTTTTCTCATCCCGAAGAATTGGATCATTTTTCACATCAATAATTTTTTCATTACTTCCTTGAGGTAATGGTTGAGCTATGGGTTTGATTTTTTTGTCTACAGTTTTGTACTTTGTTTCAACTAAGGCATCATGTGTTTGGTTAAATTTTGAGCACTTGTCAACATTGAGAGCATACTCTTGGATTAGAGCATACTCATCAAGGGAAGAAATAAGAATAATATGGGAATTAGAATTTTGTTGAAGACATAACTCTAACTCCTCAAGAGTAGAGAAACAATGAGATATCTCAATCACATGCTCAATGTTCTCATCATGTTCCATGATTTTGTTGTTTTTATAATTTTTTTGGGTTTTTTGGATAAAAGACTTGGACAATTGACTCTTATGAAGAAAATCTAATCTAGAATGTGGAAAACAAAGTGACAAACTATTGTACATGTTGGTTGGATGCGAGATGTCAAACCAATATCCACTGTTGTCCCGCTCAACAATGGATTCTATCCGAAATTTTGATCATATGTAGCTCCAAACATGAATCGAGGTGCACAATCACTACAAGCATGCTCATGACCCTGAGTAACAATAGGTTTCTTTCTAATTGACAATCGATTCCTAGGATGATTCACTCCTACTGTCATGACTTGAAGTGATTGCATTCCATCCTTAGACTTAAATCTAGCATAGGTAGACCCATCATCCATGGCTTTAGTTTCCATACGACTCTCACAAATAAAGGGTTGACCTAAGAGAACTTCATAGGAGCAATTATCTTGAATAAAAAAGTGAAACTCTTCTGTGATTCCTCCTATGGATATGGGCACACTAGCACAAGCTCCATACAGGGTACCTACACCATTATCTGCAGTTCTCATACGCCATCCACAATCTTTATCTATGGGCCATCGAAACTTATCATAGACTTCTCTTGAAATCACATTGATTTCGGAGCCGGAATCTACTAATGCATTTACAGTGATAGTGTTCTTATCATTTCCTATTTTAACATGCATCTCTGATGTACCTCTAGACCAAAATGTTCTTTTAAAGTGACTCTCAGGATTGTTTTCATGATTTTCATGGTCAGGTTGAATAGGTCCTAAGAAATTTTTATTAACATTTACTTCATCATCATCAAAGTCCTCTTCATCAGATTCATCAAAGTTTAAGGCTTCATTCATAGCTTGATCTTGATCTAGAGAATCTTGCATCTCAGTATCTAGATTAAGTGGAAACATCTTCCTTTTAATTAGTCCGATAAAGTTATCTTTAAAAACAGGCTTTGCAATAGAGAAAACTTGTTCTAAAGACATAGTCACTTGACTCTTAAGCAAAATGTCATCTAAAATTTCCATAGGATCTATTTTTCTCTCAATTTCTGAAATCAAGATGGCTTTAGGTTTTCTCTTTGGTTTCTTTTGTTTTTGCTCAGGATCTTGTTTTTGTTCATGTTCTCGTGTTTGGTCTTCAGTTTGTTTTGATTGTTCTGGTTTATCTAAAGGCTTTGGTTCTGTTTTTCTTTGCTTTGTCTTCTTCCCTTTTTGTTTCTCCTCTTGTTTTTGTTCATTGGGTTCTGATTCTTGTTTTTTATCTTTAGATTGTGATGTTTCTCCTTGCTCTATGATTGTTTCTATTCCCTCTGAGGTTTGTTTTCGAGTCACTCTTCTTTCACTAGGCTCAGCTTCATCTCTTTTTCGTTTTTCTTCTACATTGGATATGTGAGAAATAAGAGATTGATCTTCTATCGATGACTCCCAAGCCGTTATTCTCCTAATCTCATCCCGTGCTCTTACTAAAGCCTCTATGGAAAAATCACCTTCCTTTGTGGGTTTACTTGATTCTACTTGTTGTTCATCAAGAGCTTCTAGTTTCACTCCTCTAGTTCCTACGTCCATTATGGTTATATTTTCATAATGTTTTTTCATTCCTCCCTTACCATAATTTCCTTGTAAAGGTAGCCTAGATCGATAGTCACAGATTTTCTTGTCTATGTCTATTACTAGTCGTTGCTCCTTAGCATCCTTCAATAGTTCACAATCTCTCAAAAAGTGCTCTAACGAATCACACCAAGGACACCTACGAGGGCCACGCACAAAACCATTTTGATTTTGAGGATTTTGATTAACTTGTGGTGGGAAATTTTGAAATTGAGGATTTTGTTGATAAGGTATTGCTTGAACAGGATAATTAGGATTTTGAAAATGCAATTGATGTATTTGAGGAGCTTGGGAAGCAACATGTGGTACTTGAGGTGCAAGAGGAGCTTCCATATTATACGGTTGATGATTTTGAAAATTTTGATTTTGAGGATTTTGAAAAGCTATTTGAGAAGCTTGAGGATACAGGTTTTGATACATTTGAGGATTTTGCACATGAGGATGAGGATTTTGCATTGAAGGATTATGCATGGGAGGATTATGCATTGGAGGAACTTGATATGCTTGAGTAGGAGCTATTTGTGGATTTTGATTGGTAGCTATAACATGTTGATTAGGCTCTTGAAAAGTCATTGGGTTCATTTGATTTTGGAAAGTTTTGGTGTAATTAGATTGTAAAGCATCTATAGTCTTGGCCAAATTGGATTGTGTAGCAATAAGACTTTCCATTTGCTTAGTGAGAATATCCACTTGAGATTGTTCAACTACACTTTTATTTGGCTCTACTTTAAAACCTTGAGTAGGCTCCATCATTTGAGGAATAGGAGTAGAGTCAAAAAGCATAGCATGGGATTGTTCTCTAAATTGCTCCTTAATTTGTGGAAGGCTAGCTTGAGGCAGACTAGTTTGCTCATAAAGCATGGATTGTCTTTGATGTCTATGGGCTACAGCCTCTACTACTTTACGCACTTTTTGCCAATTGTCAGTAAGACCATAGCGCTTATCTGGTTCTTCTAATCGCCGTTCAACTTCCCTACGAGTTTCAGGATGAAGAAGCTTAAGAAAATTGATCACAAGATCAGGTTCCAAAGTTATCTTATCCTCATCAGGAAGTTGTTCATAGCGTCTAATATACTCATTTTGTAAGTGAGTAATAGAGCTACTAGGCTTTGGAGAATTGACCCATCGTAAGAATCCATCTCGATTATGTTGGCTATAATCTTCAAGATAGAATTCTTTGAGCATCTCCTTTCTAAAATCACTCCAAGGAAGACTATCATATTGAGTGACACGGTTTATGATAGAGCTATCAACAATTCGTTCAAAGAATGATATCAAAAGATCTTCAGGAAGACCAAAAATCATAGCTTGCTCTTCAAACAAATCTAAGTAGCTTGTGATGTTGATGCCATTGAATTTTCCCTTCTCTCTCAACATAGAAGAGACTATTCTTTGGCCTTGTTTCTCAACAATAAGGGATTTGAATCCTTCCTCCATCTTATGTGAATAAGCAAGTGATGCACGATGTTCTAGATCTCTCACAAATGTGTTTACTTCGCGACGAAGATGTGCACGATACTGTGAGAAATCTAGTGCAACACTCAAGAATGATAATGATGATATGATGAGGATGAAAAATATGAAACAAAGGATATGGATCACAACCTCCCAACAAGATCAGAAGCAAATACCACGAAGCGTTTCACGTCGGGTTCAAATGTGGAGGTGATCGCAATCCGGGTGGATCGGGTCCGGTCGTGGCACACACAGGGTGTATGAAGCTAATGAATGTTGGAAGGTTTAAAGATGTGAAGGTGAAATTAATGTTGAGAATGGAGAAGAGAGAGATGTTGAAATAATTATGGGAATGGGAATGTAGGTGTGCAAGTTAGTTTGATGACATGAATGATAAAAATGAAAGAGAACCATACACACGAATCAAATTTGGAAGGAAGAATGGTCCATTGGAGGAGCTTCTTAAACACTTCCTAATTCTAATCCATATGTATAGCCTTCTTTGGATGATATGTATGCATGATGAGAATAGATGGAATCCTTACACATAAATCAGTTTCGAAAGGAAGAATGGTCCAATATTGGAGCTTCTTATACACTTTCAGAAACTAATAAATATGTATGGATTTGTATGGATTATATGCATGCAAGTGAATTATGATGATGGATTTTACTCACAAGCTCAAAGAAACATCCTCACTGGTTCAACGCAATACTGCGGAGCCTTCTCACACATAGAAGAAATAGAAGACATGTAAAAATACTTAAGAGACTGAGAGAGGTGACAAGAGACAAGTGACAAGTGACATGAATTAAAAGAATTTGAATTAAGTTACATGTAAAAGATCCTCGTGGTACGTCATGCTAAGCAGTCTACTCATCAAAGGTGGTTCCGACCCTCAAACCATGACAGTTCAACCGAATGTCACACGTAAGAAGGTGAGTTCCACTCCAGTGACCCTATGTCTATCTAGGCTCGTAACGTCTAACTAAAGAAGTCTAAGACTCATTAAAATCAGCTCTAACTCACTCACACGCTCCACCGAGGGTGAGTCAAGATAGAGATGCTGGTTTCAAGAGCCTATCCTAAATTGGAGTTCTAACTTAAATTTGAAACTAGGTTCTATACTCATACTAGCTCACCTTGGATCCTCACTCGCTCAACCGAGGGTGATCGTCTCAAGGAAACCGTAAGCTAGCATGAGCCCTATGGATGCCTAACAATGATGCTCTAGGAGTTTGGAGGGGGGTTTATATAGTTTTTTGAATGAATTTGGGCCCTTCGATCTAGAGAAATCAACTCTCAACTCTAGGATCACTACTTTCGATTACAACCATTTGATTAATCAAATCAATGGCTTGGAATTGTCCTTTCTATCAAATCTAGTGTAAAGGAGTGAAATTTAGGCGCCCTCATTCTCCACCATTGGATCTGGGGATGATCTGGACCGTCGGATCAGTGCTGACATCAATTCGGATAAGATAAGCCACTATTTTTGGAGAAATGCTGCATTATTGATCTTTGATTGTAAAAAAGGTCTTCTTTTATGGAAAAAATTCGTGGATCCTCCTTCCTTTATGCTTTAGTGCATCTCCACCCTTGAATATGAGCTCATCTTGACCGTACAACATGGTTCAATCATATTTTGACATGTGGCAGACATTCACGTCTTCAATTTTCTTATTCTAGAAAACTGCGGTGACCTTGAAAACTGGACTTTGTGCCCTTTGACCCTCCAAAAAGTCTTTGATGAAGATGAAACATTGTAGGACTATGTTTCCAAAGATCTCCTTCAGGAATATGCAGAAAAAACTCCCATCTGAATCTAACTTGTACAAGTTTGACTACATTTGGAAGCTTGCAAGGTGGCATTAAGGTGTCTAGGAAGCTCGGATAGCCTTGAAACTTTATACAAATATGTAGCCACATATGGTCTTTATACATGGCAAACCATATGGCTAACATAATTTTCTATACAAGAATTTGTAGGGTCAAACTAGAAAAAATACATTTTTACAAAATGAACATAGCATATCAATGTGCTACCAAATCCATTTTCTGCTGAAATTTGGGCTATAGACTGCCTTTGACAATCTTTACAAGTATATGGATTTTCATCTAATTTGGTGACAATGAAATTTTTGCCCTAATTTCCCAACTTTGACCAGCTTTGATCGCTACCATGGACTTTCTTGATTTCTTTGAAACTTTGTATGTGAGCTTCCTTTGACATCCTTGATGCATCCTGGACTTCTCGGGGAATTCCGGCTACCTTCACCAAATATGTTTTTTGTAGGCCTTCACAAGTGAGAGAGGAGAGAAAATCTCGACGACACCGCGGACATAGACAATCATGCGTATACATATATGATCAATGTCTATTGCACTCGGCATCTGCAATCGTTATCTCTGTTGTCTACAAAATATAAGATTGCAGGAACGTATGTTATTCATTTGATAGTTGCCCTCACGTTAATCTGCATTTCCCGATGGATTATGATACTTTACCATGATAGAATGTTAGCATGAATATAGTGTAGTTATATTGAGTACTCATCTGAAAAGTACCTGAACTATGATTACTGCATTCACGCAATAGCGTACAACTACATAGTGTTTATGATATACACATTCTCGTCATCATAAAGATGCAGAACATGTGTACAATCTTGGATTGAATAGTCACATTATAATCTGCGTGTTTGATTCACCCGATGTGTTGCCTTCAATATGTACTGCACAATCAATCTTAGGGATTTCGATTCAACTACTGAACACCTCACATCATTGTGATAGGAACATGTTCATCAAGGCATCCACGACACACATTATATATATTGGATGGAACAACTGAGTTTGTATGTACTCAACCGAATGATAGTCTATTGCATATCTATAATAGTACCTACACTCGGCTGTAGACCACGATCAAGCTGTGTATATTTCTATATGTTTTTCACTGACAGCATATCTGCATACTTATAAGCAATCAGCAAATATAACTTTGTGCACAATAGATTTATCAATTTATTGGCAGATATAAGATATCTATTGAGGATGCAGAGTGCCTCAAAGATTTGCGCGTAACATCTTGTTGCAGACAAAGTCTCATATAACCACGTCTCTCTTATTCAGTCATAGTCATACAATGTGTATGGCACATGCTCAACTTTGCAGACATCATATGGACAAGCAAAGTCTCGGATCTTGAAGTGCACTTCCAACACTTTAAAGCTGGAGATATTTTTGAAGACTATCATCAGATCTAAATGAAGCTCATCCTTGATTGAGATATATGTTAATGTGTGCATAAGTCATTTGTTTATGGCTTATGTGCAACATGTACAAGTTTCACATACTGTCTACAATTGTTTATTCCTTTCAAGATATGGTGACATAATCAACTTCAATGATTTTACGTAAAGTGCATAAAACTTGTAGTTCTCTTTTATAATGTTGAGATGTTCCCTCTCATACAAATGTGCTTATGGAGAAGAGCTCTACGCATATTTGAAAAAGGGTTTCACATGCACATCTTCCATTACAATAGGTCTATGAAGATCCACATGCTCATTTTTGTATCTTGAGTAAAACATATTGAAGTGCATTGTTATTCTTATGATGCAACTCAAATGGGATTATGTGTTAGCTTACATGCAACAATTGGAGTTACGCCTTACCCCTCACGGATCCAACACACCTTTCCGCATTAATTTTCACTCCTTCACACGAAGCACATGAACACTTCAGACTTTTCCTTCAATGGATATACCCATGCATGCCTGAAAAAATAATCGATGAAAGTCACGAATTAAAGAAAATTTCCAAAAGAAGGTGTCTACATAAGACCACAAACATCACTATGCACAAGTTGCAATTTTTGAGTAGCCCGAACTTAACCATCTTTTCGAAAGTAGGAATGCTGCATTTTTCCCAAAATAAAGCCTTCACAAACATGTTTTCTAGGTGCCTCAAGTTTGGGCAAAGAGGACAACATTTCATATTTCTACAAGCATAGAAAACTAGAAAAATTTAGATGACCAAAGCCTGCATGCCAAAGCTTTGCATCTGATCTAGCCTGAGAATCATGTACTGCACATGCCAAATCATTTACCGATTTTTCATAGTCAATGAGCTTATACAACCCACAACATAAAATTGCAGAAGTAATAACAACATCACCATTTGACAGATCATGAACTATACATCTGTAATCAACAAATTTCACAACCAAGCCAATCTTGGCTAATGCAAAAACTGATAACTGATTCTTCTTGATCCTTGGCATAAATAAAGCGTCTGAGAAAGTCAAAGAACTACCATCAACATTGGTCAAAATGATCTTACCAACTCCCATGATAGGATAAGAGGACTTCTTGGCACATATGAGAGTATTGCCTATAGGGGCAGGTTTGAGTGAAGAGAAGAAACTATGCTACGAGGTAATATGTTTGGTCGCCTCATTTCAAAGTACTAAACATCTGAGTCTACTACAGACATGCACTACTCATTTGAATATGGGTCAAAACTGCAAATAGTAGTGAATGCCCATTCTTCTTCATGCACAAGATTTGTAGACTCTATTTTTGGTGTAGAGGCCTCTGCAACAACCATTCCAGCTTCTTTCTTCTTTGCCTCTTTAGCAGCCAGTTTTGGATAGTTATTTATGATATGATCATTTCCTTTACAGTACTTGCAAAAAAAATCTGCTTTTCTGATTTCTTTTCATCTTTTTCTTCCCTCTTCGATTGTGCAGAATTAGCAGATTTCTTCTTACTAGTTGAAGAGCTCCATTTTGCTTTGCCCTTATAACTAGACAGGAAAGCTTGATCTGCAACACACATAATGGACCTGTTCTGCCTGGACTGATCTTCTTGCAACAAAACAAAGACTAACTCTTCAAATAACAAGGCATTTGGATTGCCAACCAAAGAGTAGAAGCAAAACTCTGATATGAATCACGAAGACCATTCAGAACAGTCTACACAAATGAGCTATATGGTATAACCTCATCAGCAAAAATCAAGTGTTCTTTCAAATCTTTGATCTTGGTTTGAAAACTACCCATAGAATCACCTTCATTTATGTGCTCACTCTTAAACTGTTTTTGGAGGTAAGCAACATGAGCCTCATTCCTAGCTTGGTATAATGTGCTAAGTGTATCCCAAGCATCCTTTGTTGTTCTACAAGAGTGAATGTAAGGAATAATGGCATGTTGATAGAAAAAGCTATCAATGCATGTGCCTGGGCATCATCATCTCTCACACCTTCTTTATCAGCTTCAGTACCTAGAGTTGTAACAGTTGCAGATGTGATAGGATGTTTTTCAACACCCTACACATTGTTCCATAATCCTTTTGCAACCAATACATGTCGCATCATATAAGCCCATAACAGGTAGTTTGTACCATCCAAATATCCTCAACAACCAACATACGAAATACATCACTGCTTTCAGCCATGGCCGGTGACCAAAATACCTTGGTGCAAAAAATTGACTATATCTCAAAAAGTTGAATAGAACTGCCCAAACAAATTCTAGTAAACCTATAGTAGACTGCGAGACGCTTCTACTGGCGAACCAAAACTAGTATATACCTTTGGCAAAAAAAAAAGACAAAATAGCCTGCACAAGCACTACGATAATGCATTCAAAGGTCGCAACGAGCTCAAATCGTGATTTTGGCACCAGATTGCATAGTTGTTCTGATGTGGGAATCACGCTAAGTATGCTCACCAGAATTTGTGCGATTATGAGACTACAACCGGAGAGCTGTCAATGATGCCCTAGATGAAGTGGTGACCTGCTCTGATACCAATTGTTGGAGTTAGAGGTCTATGGAAGCATGCAAATGACAAAAGGAAGAAGAAGACGCTTGGAGCACAACACACAATACTGAAATGTATTACCACTAGAATGTACAAAGATAAGTAGCTCGTTGGGGAAATAGGCATATATACAAGCGAGGGGGAAAAAAACCTCCAAAAGAGGGAAAAAAGTGCCCCAATGATCCTAGTGTGTTCACACACATCACTACCAAAATATATCAACACCTAGATCCTCATAAAACCACTTGGATCCCAAATCTCGAAGTATAGGTCTTGGGATCCCATATATCCCAAGATCCTAGGGATTCCATATGTCCCACCACCATGGATCCATATGTCCATGGAACTAAAAACCACATGGATGCCACATGTCCATGAGAACCACAGGATGCCATATGTCCCAAACTTCAATCCCATATGTCCAAGTTATGTCTAAGGATTCCATATGTCCTTAGATCCTTAAAACCAAATGGACTAAGTGATGCCATATGTCACTAGTTCCCCACAATATCAACAAAAGGGTCATCACATGGAGGGGGGGTGTTGAGAGTCCGATGCTCCACCCTTTTGTCCCAAATCATTTTCATTCACATGTGAGCTCATTTATCCCACATGCAAGGAGATTAGCCCTCAAGTACATATAAGGAAGACCTCACTTGAGTTCCACAAGCTCATTCACTCAAGATCTTGGAAAGAGTGCCTCTCCTCATGGACTCATAATGCTCATAGAGCATCTTATATAAGTCATTTACATCTCTACTTTAGTTCATTTCATCATGTTTTGATATCTTTCATTTCTTCCTCCATAGCTTGTTTATTGTGTGGTTGCTAGTAGAGTAGGACTAATGTTTTTTCATTTCAACATTCTTATCCATTTACATCGTTCTAAGCAGTGTATTTAAAGTTCACTCAACATATAATACCTTGAATAGTGAATTCTTCTTCATTTACTGCATCAAGTACATGATATATTCTACGCATGGGCTATCTATGCTTGATGGTAATCTTTTTGAGTGCATGATAATCTATGTATGTTCAATAATATCCATCTTTCTTATTTACTAATAGACTCTATCTACAGAAGGAAAATGTCTAGGTCTTATTGGCCCTTTATCTTAAGACTCCTGCATGACCTTGAAGAATTCATTCGCCTCCTCCAAACTCATGCCAAATGGTAGCAAAGTAGTTCTTCTTACTCCTAGCCCACAACTAGATCCACTCTTATTGTTCCTCCAAAACCTAAAGGTAATTCACATAGAAACATTCCCTAGAAATCTACTCTCACATTCTGTAATAGTGATTGAACATTACAATAGGAAGTTACTCGACTATCAGAACCCTTTAGTTCAAAAGATTCATACAGAAAATATAGAAATAAAAAAGACATAAAGTCACTTTTCAGCATGTTGATTACCACCATCAATGGCGTCTCTTGGAGATCTAGGTCTCCATGGATCAAGGATCATCTTCACCCGTTACGAAACTAATATACATGAGAAGCAAAATTTATGTCTACTCAGTTTTTAGAATGTAATTTTATTCTAAGGGCTACATCTAAAAGTGCTAGTCATGCAATCTCAATTCGGTTATCATTTGGTTATAATTCACTTACTCCGTCAATTACTCCTTCGGCTTCGACTAAGGCATAGAGGTATGACATAACTTTGGCATCTTTGGCTTCTCTAGCACTCATGGTTGTCTTGGGTCACTTTGGTTCCCTTTGGTTCCATTGGGAGCTAGTGGTTATGCACGAACCAATTTTAACATATGAGTGGCAACAACGGCTTAGTTATTTCCCTAGTTAGCTTACTTATTTCTCTAGTTAGCCTACATAGTTCCTTATTTAGCATATAGAGCATTTGAACTCACAACCTTATACTTCCAAGAGATAAGCATTATCCATTGGCCTGTTTTCTCTTTTTTATACCCCATTCCTTCTAATAAATATTTATTATAACTCAATACTCTCTTCACCTTATTTATTTATTTATTAACTTATTTACTTAACATTCTTTTCCTTTTGTTTATTGATTTATTTATCAAACACTCTTATTTCTTTATTTATTTATGTATTTATTTATTATTATTTTTAATCTAACATTTTCATTTATTTATTTATTTATTTACTTATTTTTGTATTTCCGACACAAAAGCCTTTCTTTTTCTATTTTAATTTAAATATTGCTAACATTATTTTCAGATGTTTAGTAATAGGTTATGGACCCTACCCATATGGAGCAGTCTTTGGTAAGTTATTTATTAAATGTTATTTATTATATATATTTTTTCATCGTGGTAAGTTATCAATTAAATGTATTTTGTGCATCATGGTAAAGAAAGGGTCATTTTTATCACATCAACATATTCATTTTTGTAATCACTTTTGGATTGCTTTTGGATTGCATTTAGGTTCCAAAATAGACTTTCGCCCTCCTTATGAGTTAAAGTCACATTCAATTCTAGTTTTCCAATTCATGCATATGTTTTTACATGGAACATGCTCATGATTGTTGAGTGATGGGACATGTGATTGGCCATCCATGTATATTTTATTCTTATCAACTGAGGTCAGTTGCTCGTCAAATGGGAGGCATGTGATACTTTATGGAATAATAGAATGTTAAATGGATTTTAATGCCTTGAGGTTTTTAATGTGTTTTGTGTTTTGATCTAGCATGTGAAGATTCATGAGGGTATGAATCCGCATGGACTTATTCAAATATTTTTGGAGATATTTAAAACAATATTTATCAGATAGTATTTTAATTATTTTTTGTAAAAGAATAATAGATCACTTTAGAAAGCGAGGATTTTGTAAAAATACTAGATTACGATTTTGTAAATAAATCAAAAGCATGTGTTTTGAAGCACCACCCTCATGTATCCGTTATTCAGGACATAATGGAGTTACCTATAAATACACATACTCTGATAGACTCATCCATGAGAGTATGTGGGGGAAGATTATATCCAATTTGGTGTCAAGTCTCGTGTTTTTCTATTCTTTGAGTATTTTTGTGAGATCTTGTTTGTGTAATACCCTCTGTGTACGTGCCTTTGTGGGATCCGAGGGTAAAAAATTTACATTATTGTTTTTTTTTTTTTAATATAAAGGAAGTTCGGCATTAGCCTACTCTCCCGGACTTGAATTAAATAAAGAAAAGTACAAGAGAAGGGGACTAGTGCCCACGGGACCCCCCAAATCCCACAAAGCAGGGGAAGCTTTTACAGAGCTTAGATGACATTACAAAGAAGGTTAATTACCCTCTCATCACCCTCATGTGGGGCCCACTTGGGTTTAAGCTTGTTATCGATCAAAAGGAGTACTTGATGATGCCTAAAGGGGGGGGATTTTTTACAGTTGACAATCCTTTTGCCAAGGAGGAACAGCGATTTCTCAATTGACCACTCCTTGGGGGAGTCACCAAAGTTGAAAGCACATCTTTCCCGCCAGATTTTCCATAGAACCTCCCCTCTGATGGCGTTCCAGAGAGTCGCGGAGCAGCCGATCGCTTCTCCCAGCAGGGCCTGCTGCCAACTGAGACGTTTTTGAAGTCCAACTCTCTTTCCAACCACCTGCCAGAGTCTGTTGGAGTTGGGGCAGGTAAAGAAGATGTGTGAAACATCTTCGATAGACCGGTAGCAGCGTTTGCACCAGGGAGGGCTCCCACAAATTTTGCTGGCCTTAAGGTTGGTCCAGATTCCATGATGAAGAATTTGCCATAAGAGGACAGACTTTTTGATTTCTATGAGGGGGTGCCAGATAGCCATGAACTTCATGTCCCACCGAAGCCGCGTCCATGACAGGCACCACTTTTTGTTGAGGTTAACCTGATAGTCGATCGTTTCTTTGATGTTCGGGATTTTTGATAGGCTATTCCCATTGTGCCATTTGAGACCAAGCGAGCTCGACATGTCGTGTCCCATGAGAAGGCGAGCTTTGTGTCGGTCCCAGGCGAGACATCTGCTTTGCAAAGTGTTCCATTCTTCATGCGAAATGTTGATGCTAGGGTCAATATCCTCAAAGTTGATCCAGCGGTTGGTGTCTTGTTTCTAGAGATGTTTCCATTTTTTGAAGCCTTTGTTCCATAATTTCTTGGCATTTTGAATGTTCCAAGATTCCACACTCCGGATGCCATGGATCGGAAACCAGATAGAGTCGTTTTGTCTGATACCGGCAGCCCACTTCCAGTCTTGACTGATTCTTGTGAAGCTTTTGACTTTATTCCAACTCTTCCAAAGGGAGCACACCAGATTAGAGCCTTTCGGGAAGACGGGGATCGGGGAAAACAGCAAGGTCAAGATGTCAAGATTCTTCCAATTTGGGAAACCCATGAGCGCCAGCTCATTCTTGTTTCTGAAGATCAACTTGGCCCACGAGGCCTCCCCGTTGCACCAAGCCTTAATCATCCATTTGGCCGACAGTTTGTTAGCCATGCACCCAATGTTCAAGATACCAAGTCCCCCACTATCTCTATGGCTGGTGCAGATGGACCATTTGATTTTAGGCACCCCCCGCCTATTGTGGTCGCCCGTCCAAAGGAAGTTTCTACAAATACTATCCAGTTTGGACAGATCTTGCTCTTTCGGTCTCCAACAAGAAAGGAAATAAATGGTAGATGATAAGAGGAACGTGTTGATAACCATAGCACGACCAGCAAGATTGATTTGCATACCTCTCCAATAGTTAAGCTTGTTTTCGAGTTTGGCAAGCACCCAGTTCCACCACTGTTCCATAGAGACGCCAAACCCCAAGGGAACCCCAAGAAGCCGAAAAATTTGGCCCTGCGGAATGATTTCACAGCCTTGATCAATGAGAAGGTCGGGCTGTGATCCACCAATAGCTCTAAAGGCGGTCTTAGAGTGGTTGGTTATTGATCTAGAGGCTTCACAAAAGGTAGCAAGACACTTCCAGAATGTCTCCAGGCTGGTACTATCATTGTGAACAAAAGCGTTCATATCATCGGCAAAAAGTCTCATGGTGATCTGACTGTGGTCATGCGGCAAACGAAGGCCTTTGATGTTACCAGCTTCCACCTGATGCTCCACCAGCCTGCTAAGCCCTTCCGTGGCAATGGCAAAGAGAAGGGGAGCCAATGGGCACCCTTGTCTGATAGATCTTCTAAGTTTGATCACCTTTGAAAGTTTTCCATTAATGTTAATTTGGGTCGATGCGTTTCCGAGAAGGGTCGCGATCATCTTGGTGAATTTCTGACTACATCCAAGATCTTGTAGCGACTGTAGAATATAGTCCCATTCTAGCCTGTCGTAGGCTTTATCAAAGTCGATCTTGAGGAATACTACTTCTTGTTTAGACTCATTTGCGAATTCAAGACCTTCCCAGATGTCTATAATGGTTTCCAAGATTGACCTGCCTTTGATGAAACCTTTTTGGTCCTCGCTTAACCACGCTCTCAAGTGGCAAGAGATTCTGTTGGCAATGACTTTGGCGATGATCTTGTATCCTGTTTGGAGCATTGTAATGGGACGCCAGTTCTCTATTCTGTTCTTTTCCCCTTTTTTGTGTACTAACTTGATAATGCCATTGTTAAGACAAGAAGGAAGCGCACCAAACTTGAGTGCCTCTTGCCAAACCAAACGAAGAGGGGTGGCAACCACCAACTTGAAGGATTTAAAGAATTCATTAGTGAGCCCGTCGGGTCCCGGACTTTTACCTGAAGGGAGGGCATCGATGACCTCAATGATTTCGGCTTCAGAGATAGAGGCATGAAGCAGAGAGTGGAGGTTGAGTGGTATCCTGTGGGGGGAAACCCTAGAAATGGCTGCCATACAGTCCCTTCTATGGTGGGAGAGGGGGTTTGAGGTCCCCAGGAGTCTTGTGAAGTGCCCTTCAATGATCCCAAAATTATCTTCTTCCGTATTGCATACATTGCCATTTGCGTCTATCAATAAGGGGATCGATTCTCTGTTGTGTTTCCTTTTGAGGATACGGCACATCTCTTTGGTGGGTTTGTCGGCTTTGCCAGCCCACCACTCCTTGAAGAAAATTTGCAAATTTTTCCTTTGTATCTCTTCCTCGTATCTCAGCAACGCTCTGATTTTTCGAAGTCCTTTCTGGGCTTGAGATTTTCCTTTGTTCACTTCCTCCTCGAGCCGCCAGAGTCTATGGTAGCATCTTCTTGGATCTAATCATGATCTGTCGTGACTTATCGACCGCACTTCTCCAACACTGGCATGGAACCAAGGAGCCTTACGGATCTTGGTGGGGGGTTGAAAGGTGATGACGATCGGGTAGTGATCAGAGATGGTGAGGTCGGTGCGTTGCGAGAGGGAAGGGTGGCCCCACTGATGAGTAAAGCTCTGCGAAATGTAGCATCTATCAAGTCTAGCTTTCCTTAGGTCCTCGCGTGCTTGGAGATTTGACCAAGAAAAGCCATTCGAGTCTTTGAATTCGACCAGATCCAAGTGTAGTTTAGTTTTGTCCCGACTATCGATGACCCTACCCTTGCCCATCCATCTGTCCATAGGGTCCTCTACCATGTTGAAGTCACCACAAATAAGCACGTTGTGGGGGAGCGAGTCCAAGGAGGCCCAAGTGTTAAGTCTCTCTAACTCCCCATTAGGGGCATACAAAGAAACTAACGTAAAAGAAAAGGGAGCACCGAAAGAAATAGCAATCCATCGATGGCATTCATCTTCAATGGAGTTCTCAAGCTTTTCAAACCAGAGTTGATTAATACCGATTACCGTTCCACCGGACCCCCGCTGATGCGCTGTTGAAATCCAAACATGGGTCGAGGAGACATGTCTAAGCCGTTTCTGGAGGTCTTCTCCGTCAATTTTAATCTCTTGGATACATATAAAATCTGGGTTTAGGCTAATGTCGCGAAGCCATTGACCAATGATGATCGCTCTTGAGGGGTCGGTTAGCCCTCTAGCATTTAACGAGATGATGATCATTGTCGTAATAATCCCTCTTTGCGGGAGGGAGCTTTGTCCTTTCTTTTCTTGGATTCATCTTTCTTTTTCGCTCGGATCGGATCCCGAGTTAGCAATAGGTTCTTGTGGAGGCTTTTCCACGGTAACTCCATAGGTTGTTTTCCTTTGCGGGATGCCTCCTGCTGGGAAGAACTGGGCACCGTTTTCAGCTCCGTTTCCGGAATAGTCGATCCGATGATGGAGCTTTCACTATCCATGTTATCTTCGTTGCTAGTAGTAAAGCTGTCTTCTTTGCTTGTAGTGTAACCCTCCTGCAAGGTTTCTTTACTGTCAGGGATCTCTAGGCCTTTGACGTCAGTATCCACCTCAAGTTGGTTCCCACCTGGGTAGTCAAACTCATTGATGTCCTTTTCCAGATTGCAATACAAGTTGCTGGAGGGGGTAACTGACAAGTTGTTTCGCTCAGAAGTTGCCCTAGGGCTTCGTTTCCTTCTTCTTCTGACTTCGATGAACCCGTCTGCGTCAGCTTCTGGATTAAGGGGGCCCTTGAATTCCTCTACTTTCGTCGATTGATTCAAAGCACCATTGCTATCTTGAGCATTTTTGGGGGCTTCTTGATTTCGCTTGCTTTTTCGTCTCAAAGGGCAATCTTTAATCCTATGACCTTGTTGGCCACAACGAAAGCACGCGTTGGGAAGGTTAATGTTATTCACATATGTTAATGTGCATTCATAGCATTATGCAAAAGATGTGATCAATGCACCATGTGCGAAAGATCGCATATGTTCAATTGAGTGTGATTAGCATGTTTATGTGTGCCTATGTACATCTATGTATATGATTAGATATACCTGCACCATGTGACCCAGCTCAAGTTATAAATTTCACGCGTGCATCTTCATATGTGGCTATGAATGAGCGCACGTGTAACTCATATGTTCATATGAGTGACAGCGTAATTGTTCGTGTACGGTAATTGTCCAAGTGTGAAACCACTTATTTTTAGCAAAAAAGTAAGAAATAAGTATATAAAAAATATAATGGAAAAACTGAATAAAACAAAAACAAGAAAAAAGGACAACGTAGAAAGCAAACAATAAAAAATAGAAAATAAAAAAGCGGAAGTTGAACATGAGAAAAGATGAAATATGTTAAAATTAGTGGAAAGCAAGACCAACAAGCAACGGAGATGGTTGGCTATAGAGAAAACGGATCAATGTGAACATTAGGCCTGATGTTTATTTTGCGTATTCTTGTTTGTTTTTGGCTATTTTTCCACTTTCGTTATGTACGCGTTTCTTGAAGAATTTCTTTATCTCGAGGATGCTTGATGGATTGCAAAACATTGATGAAGCTTTTAGATTGCTTGTTGAGGTTTGCATCTAACATGTATTTTTCCTCTTGATACCATTGGATCTAAGAAATGAGAAGTCCTGGTAGAATTATTCTTCTCCCCCATTTGACCTTAGACATTTGATATACCTATCACATTCGCTTTCTACAACAACATTGAATGACTTGAAGTAACAAACAACATCTAATCTATGTTTCTATTGTGGAACCATGAATGAAGGTTACAATATATCTATTACCTCTATTTGGAATCTCGTTGATTGGTTCCCAAAAACATGAATGAACCAAATCAAATGGATGATAAGTCACATAATTTCTCTTCTTAAATGGTAACTTGGTTTGCTTACCTTGTTGAGAAACCTCACGAAAGTTCCTCAAATTAGGATTATGAAGATATAGTAACCCAAGTAATAACCTCTTCTGCATGTCTTTCAATCTCTTAGTATTGAAATGTCATTACTCTGATCCCAAAGATCTAATTCTGCAACCTTTCTATTTTGAAAACCAAAGTAGGGTTTGTGATTGAATTCGGTTTTCACGTCCACTTTCAGCAACCTCCCTTATTTTCTATCTTCGTTTAGAAACCTGTATTGCTCTTTAGGGATCTCCATTAAGCATTCATTTTCATCAAAAGTGACCTACAAAATAAGCAAAAAAAATGAACCATGCATGTGCCTTTTGGATTATGGAGTTAATAGTATGTGGAAATTGGGATCTTCATTGAAAGAGTAAGCTTTTAAGCCTTGGGCATCACACACATGGTGAGATAGCTACTATTGTAAAACAAGTCTTCACAATTTCAACCACGAAGTTGAAAAACTGTAATTGAACTAGATGTCTAATCCATTGTGAGTATTTATATACCATTTTCAATGCTTATGGCATTGAATGTCTTAGTTAGTGATCTCACTATGTTTCTCTTCGTCACAATCATATTTCCTTCTACGTTATTGTAAAAGCAAGAAGCCCATAGTATTAAATGAACTTTCAAAGCATTACATGCAAAACATTGGGACATTAATGTTTGTTGATATATTTAGGTAATTATTTGTGTGAACACACTAGGACCACCGGGGCACCTTTTACCCTCTTTAGGAGTTTTTTTCCCTAGCTTGTATATATGCCTATTGCCCTAATGGGTTACTTATCTTTGTACATTCTAGTGATAATACATTTAGTATTGTGTGTTGTGCTCCAAGCTTCTTCTTCTTCTTTGAGTTGTTTGCATTCTTCCATAGATGTCTAACTCCAACATTGGTATCAGAGCAGGTCACCCCATTATCTAGGGCATCATCATCACCCCTCTGGTCATAGTCTTAGGAATCACATGAAATTTGGTGAGCATACTCAAAGTGTTGAAATTGCAATCTAAGCTTGCTTCGGCCATCATAGTGGTTGTGTAGGCTATTTTTTCTTTTTGTGTTAAAGATATATAAAGATTTCGGTTTGCGAGTACGAGCATCTTGAAGTGTGCTATAGGTTTAGCATAACTCATCAAGGTAGTTGTTTTCAATGTTTTCAGATACAGTCATTTTCTTGCATCAAGGTATTTTAGTCAGTGTCCATGGTTGAAAGCAGTGATGTATTTTGTATGTTGGCTATTGAAGATAATTTGGATGGTACGAATTACCCATTATGGTCTTATATGATACATCCTATATTGGTCATAAAATTTCTATGGAACACTGTGCAAGGTGTTGATAAACATCCTATTACACTTGCAAATGGCATTAAAGATGATGATATCCTGTAGATTCCTGTTCATGTTGTCGTTCTTGTTGCACCTACTATAGAGAAAATTTGTTGGGATGGTAGAGATGCTCAGGCACATGCATTGATAGCCTTGTCTATCAAATGTGCCATTATTCCTCACATTCACTCTTGCAGAATAGTTAAGGATGCTTGGGATACACTTACCACATTGTACCAGGCTAGGAATGAGGCTCATGTTGCTAATCTCTGAAAACTGTTGGAGAGTGAGCACATGAATGAAGGTGATTCTATGGAAAGTTTTCTGAAAAAGATCAAAGATTTGAAGAAATAGTTGATTTCTGCTTATGAAGTCTTGCTTGATAGTTCACTTGTGCAGACTGTTCTAAATGGTGTTCCGGGTTCTTATCAAAGTTTTGTTTCTACTCTTTGTTTAATGATGAAAGGCCATCCAAATGCCTCAACATTTGAGGATTTAGTCTCTGTTTTGTTGCAAGAAGATTATTCTAGGCTAAACAAGTTCATTATGCATATTGCAAATCAAGATTTCTTGGCTAGTGAAAAGGGCAAAGGCAAATGGAGCTCTTCTACTAGTAAGAAGAAATCTGTTGATTTTGCACCAACAAAGAAGGATGACGGAGATGCCAAGAAAAGAGAAAAGAAGAAATGTTTTTGCAAGTAATATAAAGGAAATGATCATGTCATAAAAAGTTGTCCAAAACTGGCTGCAGAAGAGACAAAGAAAAACGAGGCACCAAAAATAGATTCTGTTAATCTTGTGTAGAATGAAGAATGGGCATCTCATGAGTAGTGTATTTCTACAGTAGATTCAAAGGTTTGGTATTTTGATAGTGGGGCAACCAAACAAATTACCTCGTAGCACAGTTTCTTCACTTCATTTGAGCTTGCCTCTACAAGGAATACTCTCACATGAGCCAACAAAACTCCTAATCCTATCAGGGGAGTTGGTAAGATCATTCTGACTACTACTGATGGTAGTTATTTTACATTGTCAAATGTTTTATGTGTGCCAAGGATCAAGAAGACTTTGTTATCAGTTTCAGCTTTAGCCAAGATTGGTTCGGTTGTAAAATTTATTGATGATAGATGTAGAGTTCATGATCTGTCAAATGGTGACATGATTATTGCTTCTAGTATCTTATGTCATGGGTTGTATAAGCTCATAGACAATGAAAGATTTGACAATGATTCAGCATGTGCAATACATGATTCTTAGGTTATGTGAGATGCAAAGCTTTGGCATGCATGCATTGTTTATCTGAATTTTGCTAGTTTGCTATGCCCAAAGAAATCTAAAATGGTGTCCTCTTTGCCCAAACTTGAGGCACCCGGTAAACATGGTTGTGAAGGCTCTATTTTGGGAAAAATGCAACATTCCTCCTTTCCAAAAGATGGTTCAGTTTGAGCTACTCAGAAATTGTACCTTGCTCATATTGATGTCTTTGGTCCTATGTAGACACCCTCTTTTGGAAACTATCTTTACTTTGTGACTTTCATTGATGATTTTTCTAGGCATGCATGGGTATATCCACTCAAAGCAAAGTCTGAAGTGTATATGTGCTTCAAAGAGTTTTCGGTTCTGGCTAAAAATTTGTCAGCATGTGAAATGGGCACCCTCTATTCCCATCAAGGGGGGACATATGTCTTGAAATTTTAATGCATTTCTAGCTGAATGTGGGATAAAACATTAGTGTATAGTGCCATATACACCTCAACATAATGGAGTTGCTAAAAGGAAGAAAAGATCACTCATGGAGATGGCAAGTTGTATGGTCAAGAGTGAGGCTTTACCACATAGTTTCTAGCTTGAGGTTGTTATGTGTGCAGCATATGTACATAACACGTGTCCCACTAAAGGACTGTAGTCTATCACTCCATATGAGGCTTGGTTTCAAGCCATCTGTTGCCCATGTGGGTGTTTTTGATTGTCTGGCATATGCATTAGTGCTTGAAGAACATCCCAAGAAAATGGATGATAAAGCACTGAAGTGTATTTTTGTTGGGTATAGTTCTGAAAGCAAAGGATATCGTATGTATCATCCATAGACTAAATGAATTTTGGTTTGTCGTGATGTTGTTTTTGTGGAAGATGCTATTCAACAATTACTTTCATGTACTAAGGAGACATCTATTAGCTCCAAAGACATGTACGATACTTTGTTGCCTCTTTTTACAAGAGAACATTGCAAAACTTTTTACGAAGGCTCTGCCTAGGGAGAGGTTTGAAGCTTTCCACAAAGCTTTGGGATTACTTCCTTTTGTGGAGTGATACCACATAGCTTGGTGCTTCCTTATACATGAGTGTGAGCTCCTTATTCACCACATCACTTTGAGGGGGAATTTGTTGATATATTTAGGTAGTGATGTGTGTGAACACACTAGGACTATTGGGGCACTTTTCTCCCTCTTTAGGAGATTTTTTCTCTTAGCTTGCATATATGCCTATTGCCCTAATGGGTTACTTATCCTTGCACATTCTATTGATAATACATTGAATATCATGTGTTGTGCTCCAAGCTTCTTCTTCTTCCTTGTGTTGTCCGGGTGCTTTCGTAGACATCTAACTCCAACAATGTCTAGGTGTACCTCATACTAAACTTATCTATGAAAGGATCTTCTTTAATACACACAAATACATTGATTCTTCTAGAGATGATGACAATCAAAGGTTAGAGATTATTAAAGTTGATTCTCTTCTTATTCTAGAGTGGCCACAACCTGATTGTTGGTCCATACCATCTTTCTAGTAAAATGATAATGGATACACGTAACTCTTTGAGACTCACACAAGAGCCTAGCTGATCAATAGGTCTACATTGGACTCTACCAATCCGTTGATCTCTATTCATATTTCAAGGTCTTCTTCTTCTAGAAACTCTTGTAATGTTCCTATATAAAGATATTACATATGAGTTAGTAGAAGGTTCACTAGGAGAAAATTGGGGTCATGTAGAAGAATCTTCAAAAGATGATAGACATCATTGTCAAATTGGTGACACAGGTAAACGGATCTCCTTTTTAAAACATCATACCTCTTTCTATGTTATATTTCACTACGATCATTGGGTGTGCAAAAATTGAATTTGGATAGCTTTATAGAGCTCTAAAGGATCTTACATTTAATTTTAAATCCATGTAAAGTTACCAAACCATGATATGAAGGTGGTTTTAGTTAATCAACATTGCAACTCGTATAGCTTGAGAGAGCTCTTACTTATCATTCGATATGGCAATCTTCATGATTTCAATTTTTGAATTTGAGGGAACAAGGTAAGAGTTGGATTTAATATATATATATATATATATATATATATATATATATATATATATATATATATATATATATATATATATATATATATATATATATATATATATATATATATATATATATATGTGTGTGTGTGTGTATGTATGTGTGTATGTGTGCGTGTGTATAATATCATTATTGTTCATTAATTTCATAATGTTTTACTCTATTATAAAATTTCCATAGATTGGAAAGAGATTGGAAGAAAAGCTCAAGTTCCTTAAACATATGAGCATGGATGGGACTGGAATTGCATTGTCATAGCACTGTTGTCACATTTTTATGATTTTTGTATGGAAATACAATGTGAAATTGGCGAACATACCATTTTTTACAATGAAAATATTTTCATATTTTCTTCAAGAAAAGTTTGGCCGCATTCTACTTGTGTTTGTACATTTTCAATATCTTGGTTGTAAGAACATTCGTGTTGTTTAATTTCTTCATAGCAATGTCAAATGTCAATTTTTCTTACCAAAACTCACTTTTGTTTCAACTTTTAGAAAATTCGTGCTAAAACGTGGATCCCATTACTTAGAAATTGTAGAAAATCTATAAACATAGCTTATGTCTTGTCATTTCCTACTATTGTTGTCATTTCCTACTATTGTAGCTATGCACAGACAGATAAATCAATCCTTTTTGTGTTTACTAGCTATGGTTTGCACCTCTCTAACTGCCAAGAACACATACCAAATGCTCCTAGAATTCTTGGAGGATCTGGATTATAAAGGTCAAGATGGAATATATGATCTACTATCCATGCTTCTTGATCTCCATGGTACCATGGAAATGAATTCACATGCCCTTGAAAAACTACTTTAATATATGAATGTTCATATATTGTGTTTCTGGATCGACATACCATTATTTGATGGAAAAGTGGTTCCTTGTGACCTTCTTAACTACATTCAAAACTTTGATGAGGAATTTGCAAAATATTCAAAGTAGTAACAAGCAGTTCTAGAGGAAGTCAGGCACCTCCTCGGTGAGATAGTCCCACTTATTAAGAAATTAAATAAGAAACTCAAGATGGGTGAAAAATAGCTATCTTTCATTGTCTCCACAATCTTGAAATGAATGAGGAACTAGATGTAGCTCCTCATGAAATCCTCACATCCTCTTACAGGTGGCTTTTTTTATGGTAGAAAGGAACAACTTCAAGAACCCTTGAATCTCCCATAAGACAGAGAAGCGATCAAAAGAACTTATCCACATGCTATGGATGACAAGTTGGAAGATGTACCTACACCATCTAGCTCTAGAGAGCCAGAAGGGACTATCCCAAAAGTGCAAATAGAGGTTATTTCAGTGATTCTTGTCGAGGGATAAAAATATTTATTCTGACATGACATCAAAAAGGCATTTAGTTTATGACTCGTTGAATGCATAATTTTATTTTGTACCATCTCAATGTGCCCTTTTGATGGTGTCTCTAAATTTTTGTAGAAGAAGTATTTGCAATTCTATGATTCAATGGAAGACACAGTAAAATTTGTTTGTGATGACAAACTTACAAGTGCACATCAACAAATCAACAAGGAAGAATTCAATCATGTGTAACCAAGGATATTATAAGCATAGGTTCGTAGTTCAATGGTGATCAAGTAGAGTCAAATGTCCCTCTCTAGCATTACTTTGCATGTTCTAGAGAGAGGAGAAGAATAAAATAGAGTTCAAGATGAAAGTATTTTCAACAAATGTCACTCATTGTTACAACAACATGCAAATACTAATCACAAAAATTTGTGTTGGAGGTGCTAGAAGTGAATAATTTTGCAACGAGCAGGAGAGGGAATCGAGTGTCTTGTGGAGGTGGCTCATTCCTTGCAAACTACATTGGGAAATTTCTCAAATAAAATTTTCCAATTATGCATAAAGACATGGTGTTTAAAGGTCACTTCATGGCATGGTGTTTGAAGGCCCTAAGTAAATTTCTTTGTTTATCAACCATTACTTAGTAAAGAAATTGTTTCTTTTTAATTAAAATGTCCCTTGTAACTAAAATTTTAGGTTCCCACTTTTGTAGAAAAGTCTTTGATCAAATAGGTATATCTCTTGGGATAGGGGGTGAAACATAATGATGATATAGAAGGGTAAATTTCAACTTACACCTACCTATGCTTTTGTCGCATTGAAATAGAGTCACTAAAAAGCTCAAAGCTAGTTTATGTAATCAAATCAATTCATTGATGAAATACACTTTCATATAATCTTTTGCGTTTTTCTCATAAAAGTATCTTGTATATCATATTTGAAACATCCCTAGATTTTCGTTGTCTTATGGAGCCTTTTCTAGAAATATTTTGTGTATATGACACTCATTGTGTAGCCCATGGCCTTGGAAGAGGAAAAAACCTTGCTAGAGAAAAAAGAGAGAAGAGCATGCACAACATTTGCAGGTTCTTCTCCTACATTTTTGTGGCAGGGCTTTACTTGGCCTTCCCATGTTCTATATTCACATAATGAAGAATATGGGCACATCAGATGGATGTTTCAAGCATCACAATGAATAAGGTTGTGAAAGTTTTGTGTATGAGATTTCAAAGATGTTTGGTTTGTCTTTGTCATAAGATACAATTGGAAACCATGATTTGTATACATAAAAAACTCTATGTGTAGTCCATGGAATAGGGAGATCAAAAATACGGTGTGAGAGAAACACATGAAAATCAATTGCAAGAAATTCTAGAGCTTTTTCTCTTTCTATGGCATGGCTTCTTTTGGCCTTCCTATGCTATATAGGAACATGCAAAGACATATGGGCAGATGGAATAGACACTTCAAACATGTTTAGGGCTTCACAGCTGTTAAGTGAGCCCAAGTGAATTTACAAATTGAGTCCACAAGCTATCCATGGCATAAAGACATAAAAATAACTCTTTCAATACCTCAAGTGATCCTAAACATTGTTTAAAGAAAAAGAATGGCCCAACCACATAAGCGCAAAAGAAGCCACTCCAAAGCATTGGGAGAGGCTTCTCTCACATTTATGTGGGTGTTCCCTTTTTGACCTACACACCAGGGTATAATGATCCAAGTGATATACTTGATGGTAGCTTTCCAATATTTTATGACACAAAGAAGAGAATATAAAAACATCACTAAGGTATGTATGATTACAACAAGAAATAACATGGAAAGTGATTATAGATAGAATAATGGGAGAAAACTACTTAACTTTCATTCAAAATGGTCCAAGTTAGAAAACCTCTCTTGTATAAAGAGAACGATTTATGATCCATAGCTACGGGCAGCTTTAACCCTTGTAACGAACTCTATGTTCTTGGGTTCTATGGTAACTATCTTCGCATGGAAGGCACATAGGCTATAATCCACTAGCATTGATTTCAAGTATGCTTCGGATGCCTAATATAAAGCTTCTAAAGCTATAGCTTGGATCCCTAATCTTGCATAATATCTTTGTAACTCTTCTTTAACCACCCTTGTAAAAGGTCTTCTAGGTATCAAAAGCTTAATTGTCTTTTGGTAGTGTCTCTACAAGTTCCAATTTCTATCTTCTTTCTTGTTGTGGTGCTTGGGGTTTTTGTTGGACATTTTGTTGTGGTCTTGATTAGGGTGGTCTATGACTAGGTTTGAATATATTCAATTTATTTTGCACATATCTTAAGATTTACCCTTGTTTTAGATGCTTTTGATGTTATCCCTAGCTCTCTTCCTCGTTTGGTATGGCTCCTTGATTCATTCCTAGCATCTTTCTAGCTATGTTCACCCTATGATTTGATGGTATTTTTGAAAGTGGCACATGTAGATCAAAGGCCTGTAGGATCTACTTCATAGTCTACTATCATAGATGGAGCTTCTTTTTCTAGTATAGTTGTAAATCCTTCTCTTGCTACAAAGGAGAAACTTACATGGGATGAAAAAAATTTTCAAGCTTATGCATTGATTGCACTTTCTATGAAGCATCATATAGTTCCACAAATTTATCCATATTCTACATTAAGATAGACATGGGCCACTCTTGCTTCTTTGTATGTTGTGCATAATGAAACACATATTGCATACTTGTGAAAGCAACTTCAGGATGTATGTATGGCTGAAAATGAGTCTTTGTATGTGTATGTGACACACATCAAGGACTTGAAAGAGCAATTTGAAAACATATATGAGATTATCTCGGATGCACCAATCATCTATACATTGTTGAATAGATTACCAAAATCTTTTCAAAGCTTTGCCACTACGCTCCATTTGGTTACAAAAGGGAATCCAAATATGTAGGCTTTTCATGAGGTTATATCTCTTCTTTTGCAAGAGAGGAAATCTAGAGTAATTAGTAGTTGTTTGACTACTATCTCACAAAAAGAGAAAAGAAAGTATGGTTCACATTTGGGATCACCAAAACAATGTTGATATATTTAGGTAGTGATGTGTGTGAGCACACTAGGACTGTCGAGGCACTTTTCTCCTTCTTTAGGAGGTTCCCCCCCCCTTGTATATAGGCCTATAGCCCTAATGGGTTACTTATCTTTGTACATTCTAGTGGCAATACATTCAATTTGTGTGTTGTGCTCCAAGCTTCGTCTTCTTCCTTGTGTTCATGTGCTTCCGCAAAGGTCTAACTCCAACAATTGGTATCAGAGCAGGCCACTGCTTCATCTAGGGCGTCCGTGACACCCCTCCATTCATAGTCTTAGAATCGCATGAAATTTGGTGAGCATACTTAGGGTGATTAGGAAATCAGAACTACTTTGCTTTGTGGTGTCGATGCCATCGAAGCTCGTTTTGGCCTTTGAATGCACTATCATAGTGCTTGTGCATGCTATTTCATCTTTATGTGATGCAGGTTTTAGTTCACGAGTATAAGAGTCTCCAACTCTACTACAGGTTTAACAAAACTCGTCAAAGTAGTTCTATTTAGCTTTTTCAGATACAATCATTTTTTTGCATCAGGGTATTTTAGTCAATGGCCATGGCTAAGAGCAGTGATGTATTCTGTATGTTGGCTGTTGAGAATAAGTTGGATGGCACCAATTACCCATTGTGGGCTTATATGATGCAACATGTATTGGTTGTAGAAGGATTGTGGAACATTGTGTAGAGCGTTGAAAAATGTCCTATTACACTTGTAAATACATGTATTGAAGCTGATATAGATGGCATTGAAGATGCTAATATTCTTCAGATTCATGTTCGTGCTGCGATTTTCGTTGCAACTACTATGGAGCAAATTCTTTGGAATGGCAGAGATGGTCAAGCACATGCTTTGATAGTGTTCTATCAAATGTAACATTATTCCTCATATTCACTCTTGCAGAACAACTAGGATGCTTGGGATATGCTTACCACATTGTACTAGGCTAGGAATGTGGCTCATGTTCCTTAACTCTAAATACTTTTGGAGAGTAAGCATATGAATGAAGATGATTCTATGGACATTTTTCTAACAAAGATCAAAGAATTGAAGGAACAATTGATTTTTGTTGATGAAATTTTACCAGATAGCTCAGTTGTGCAAATCCTTCACAATGGTCTTCTTGATTGATGGAGAGTATTAATCTCCAAAAGAACAAGCTATCCTTGATGTTAGAACACTTCTACATCAAGAATAACTCAAAACATTGATCAATTTTGAAAGATCAATGCCAAACTATCAAGACTTGCACTAACTATGAAGAGAGTCACTATGCAGGAAAGTTTGATGCACATAACTCACTCATTGTTTAATCAAATGTGTAACGTTTTTTATAAAACTTTGCACAAGGTGTTGCCGCGCCTATTTTCGAAGACACTCATCACTTCTTCACATCTAAATGTTCCTACACATAATTCTCTCAACCTGATCACAATTACGATCTGAAACTTGTACACAGGTCAATCAACTATAGAACTAGACTTGTACAAAAGCATTTTACAAAATATTAAACACAGAAGGAGAACACAACAAAATATCGGGTGCAACGTTTTCTTCTATTTAGAAAACTTTACAGAGAGATCTTTCTCACTTCTAAAGTGTCTAATGACTATTAAAACTTCTAATTCTTCTCATCTCATGCTCTCGCATACTTGCCCCGACTTTCTTCTTGTATATATAGGCATATATGTACAAGCTCTTGAACCTAACAAAGGTATAAGTGAGCTAACTACAAGTTTAATGTACATATGTATACAAGTCTTCATTTCCTGAATGTGTACCATCTTCAAGCTTCATAAGCTAATCTTTTCTTCAATCCTTGACTTCAATCCTTCATCCAAAACATCAATTGATGGTTTTCATGCACCAATATCTCCCCCTCAATCATCAAATGAGGTTTTCTCTATCTTCTTTATACCTTCCATGTCTTTAGATCTTTGTAGCTTTGGTCCATCCAAGATTTTAGTTAGCATATCTGCAATCTGATCTTGTGTTGAAGTATGTATGACTTCAATCTCCTTATCAATCACCCTCTCTCTTAAGAAGTGATACTGAATCTCAATATGTTTAGTCCTCGCATGAAAAACAAGATTAGCAGCTAGATACAATGGACTCATATTATCTCCATGAATAGTGGGTGTATTCTGAATGATGCCAAAACTCTTCATGAGAGTTTTCAACCATATGACCTCCTTTGTAGCTTCAACCATTCCTTTGTATTCTGCTTCTCTAGATGATAAAGCAACTGTATGTTGCTTCTTAGAACACCAAGATATTAACTTATCTCCCACATAACACAAGTATCCACATGTTGATCTCCTATCATCAAGATTACCTACCCAATCGGTATCACTATATATCTTGATGTTTGTATTTGATGGTAAAACCATAATAAAAACCTTCCTTGAGTGTACCCTTAATGTATCTCAACATTCTTTATCCTCCAACCCAATGTTCTTTCATAGGACAATGCATGAATTGAGACAACACTCCAACTACATATGAAAAATCAGGCCTAATTAATGTAGCATAGATTAGACTACCAACCAAAATTTGATATAGCTTCATATCCTTGAGTTTCTCTCATCCATATCTCCTCAATTTGTGATTCACCTCCATTGGAGTAGGAGCTATCCTGCAATCTTCCATTTTAAACTTGATCAACAAGTTCTTCAAATATCTTTCTTGAGTCATATACACTCCATGTTGAGTATATGAGATCTCCATGCCCAAGCAATATGACAAGTCTCCCAAGTCACTAATCTTGAAGTCTTTCTCCATTTGTTTCTTAAGGATTTGTATGCCCTTCTCATCTGTACCTATAAGAATTATGTCATCAACATATATGCACATGTAAATGAACCCATCATCACTTGCTTTAACAAGCAAGGTACTATCAACTTTAGATACTTGGAAACCAAGTTCGTTCAAGAACTTTACAAGTCTATAATTCCATGCCCTTGGGGCCTGCTTCAAACCATACAAAGCTCTCTTGAGCTTACATACATATTCTGAATACCTTTTCTCTCTAAACCCTTGTGGTTGCTCCATGAAAACATCATCTGAAATATAACCATTAAGAAAAGCATTCTTCACATCTAATTGACATAATCTCCAACCTTTACATGTAGCAATGGCTATGAGTGTCTTGATGGTTTTCATCTTTGCCACATGACTATAAGTCTCATCATAATCTATACCATATGTCTGAGCATATCCTTTCACAACAAGTCTAGCTTTATACCTAGACACACTTCCATCTGCATACCTCTTTATCTTGTAGACCCATTTGGATCCAGTGATCTTCTGACTATTTGGTTTAGGAACCAAATCCCATGTCTCATTCTCCATCAATGCATCATACTCTTCCTGCATAGCTTCCTCCCAATTTTCCTTACCTTTTTCCTCTTCATATGTAGAAGGGTCTTCATCTGCTTTCACCATGTAAGCATAATCTTTAGTAGTCAAAAAAGAATTGTCATAGTTATACCTTGTAGGTTGCCATTTGTGTCTTGATGACCTTCTTGAAGTTTCTGGTTGATCACATTCTGGATCAAACCTTGGCACCTCTTCAACTTCAACTGGTATGTCATTGTTCTCTTCTTCATCAAATATCTGAACTTTTGATTTACCTTTCGTGTGATTCAAAACTTCTTCATCACCTGCATGATTATTGATTGTACCTGCATACCAAGTACCTTGCTCATCAAATATAACATCCTTTGATACAAGTAATTGCTTTGTGGATGGACTCTTCAACCTATAACCCATCTGCTTATGGTCATATCCAATGAACACATACTTTCCAGCTTCAGGTTCCAATTTATGCCTCAACTGAGATGGCAAATATGCATAAGCGAAACATCCAAATACTTTGTAATGATCTAAGGTAGGTCTTTTACCCCACCAAGCTTCATATGGTGTCATACCTTGCAAAGATTTACATGGTAGCCTATTAACCAAGTATGTAGCTATTTAGAGCCTCAGCCCACAAATAATTTGGACAATTTTTCTCCTTCATCATCGATCTTGCAAACTCAACAAGAGTTCTATTTGTCCTTTCTGCTACACCATTTTGTTGAGGAGAGTATCTAGAAGTAACTTTCCTTTTTCTAGTTGCATTACATAAGTAATCATTGAACTCATTAGATAAATACTTTCCCCCTCCATCTGACCTTAGTCTCTTCAATGTTTTGACGTGTGATTCTTTTTGCATACACATGATAATGTTTAAATGTATCAAATACCTTTAATTTATCTTTGATCACATATATAATGATCCACCTGGTAGCATCATCAACATAAATCACATAGTATCTTGAACCATTAATACAGAAATCCTTTGATGGTCCCCACACATCTGTGTGTACCAAGTCAAGCTTCTCTAAATACATGAAACCGTGCTTAGAATATGATTGCTTATGAGCGTTACCTAACTGACATGCCTCACATCTTTATGTCATATGTTGACCTGCATCATTAGGAAATCCAAGCACTGAACCATTTTTAACCATATCCTTAATACCTCTTTCATAGAAATGTCCAAGTGTATCATGCCAAAGATCTAACTCAGAGATCTTATGTCCTCCATAAGTAAACAAGGCATGACGAACATTACCTTGAATCTTGAATGTGAATGTCTTCCTTCTTTCTTCCCTAAAACAATTTGTTTATACCCATTGCTAGGGTCTTCCACAAAAGCTCCATCATTAGTAAACCTTACTTCATAAACTTTTTCAACAATTCCCGCTACACTTCCTTCATCAATTGACAAATTGGACACAGGTAGCTACTGAGATTGTTCATTAAGAATGGATGCTTATCTCCAAGGTAGAAGATTATATGGTTATGTGGCTAGAGATGAAGTTATGCCAAGTTTCAGGAACAAAAGTCAACCAACACATGAAGAGCAAGAAAGATTGAGCATATGGTGCTCCAAGGATGCACTTGCAAGGCCTTATCTCCTCAACTCTATCTCAGATTTTTTATTGCCTCACATTAGAAGTTGTAAGACATCTCAGGAAGTGTGGGATGCACTTGAAGCTTTCTTCTCTTCAAGTACTAAAGCTAGGAAGCATCAACTATGGCTAGATTTCACAACTCTCAAGAAGGCTCCCAAACAAAATGTGATTGATTTTTTCACAAAGCTCAAGGACATAGCAGATCAGTTGGGAAGCATTGGAGAGGTAATAGATGAAGACCAAATTGTAAGGAAGGTCATCAATGGCTTGAAGTTAGATGACAAGTGGGAAGCATTTACCACAACTATGGATTTGTACATGGACATGCATGTACCTGATTTCAATACACTCATTGGACAAATACTTACTCAAGAGGCAAAGATTATAAGAAATGGAGAAAGCTCTAAAGGTAATCAATCTTTAGCCTTATATACTGATAAAAGCAAGTCCCAAGAAAACAAAGGAAAGTCAAAGAAAGTGGATGATGAAGTAGGAACATATCAAGCTAACTGTGTAGGTAGAGGAAGACGTGGCAGAGGTAGAGGAAGAGGAGGTAGACAAGGTAGGGGGAGATCCCAAGTCTCCAACTCATGTTCTATTTGTGGATTAACTAATCATACAACTAAAAATTGCTTTAGGAATTCCAGGATTCAAAGAGGCAGAGGATACAATAGAGGAAATTATGGCTACTCAAGAGGAAGGTTCAACATATATCATGGCAACTACAACTACAATCATTCAAACTATAAAGGAGGCTACAAACGAAGGAGAGACTTCAATAATTACATAGAAGACTCAATCAAAGAGGATTCATTATTGATCATGAACATGGCAATGCCACAAGGTAAATCTGATGAGCATGTTTTCTACATAGATTCAGGTTGTTCAAATCATGTGGCAAGAAATGTGGCACTCCTATCAGATTTAGAAGATCCAAGGAATAAGCATGAGGTACAAACGGGAGATGATACAAGACACCTTCTAGGGAAAATAGGAAATGTCAAAGCACCTGATGGAAACATCAACCTACTCAGTAAGGTACTCTATGTCCCTACCATTAGAAAGAATTTGATAAGTGTTGGGCAGATAGTAGAGAAAGGGTTGCAAGTCATGTTCACAAAAGCAGGAGCATTTGTTGAAGATCCAAGTCAAGGATTCAGAAGAATTGCAAAAGGTGAAAAGAGAGGTAGATTGTTCACATTTGAGTTATAAGACACTAGAAACATTGTTCTCTTTAATTATGGTAGTCAAACACTCACAGAATTGGAAGTATGACACAAAAGGTTAGTACATATTGGTGAAGGGTCATTAAAGCAAATTTGCAGGGACCAAAGTGTACTTGGACTCCCTAACTTGTCAAAACAACATATGATTTATAAGTTTAGTGCATGTCAATTTGGAAAGTCTCACAGGTTACCATTCATGAAGAAAGGTTATATGCATGGAGATCTCTTGTAGTTGGTTCATACAGATGTATGGGGACCTAGCAAGGAAGCTTCAATATCTAGATCAAGGTATTATGTCTCCTTTATTGATGATTGCAGCAGATGGACTATCCTTTTCTTTATGAAACACAAAGATGAAGTTTTTTCATGTTTCAAAAGATATTTGACTCTTGTGGAGAATCAAACAAGTAAATCACTAAAAATACTAAGGTCAGATGGAGGGGGAGAATACTTCTCCCATGAGTTTGATTCTTTTCTTCAAGAAAGAGGAATCAAAAGAGAGGTAACTACAAGGTACACTCCTGAGCAAAATGGAGTGGCAGAAAGGAGGAATAGGACAATTGTTGAAGCTGCAAGGTCCATGTTAAATGAAAAGCATTTTCCTAATTATCTATGGGCTGAGGCTGTATCTACAGCGACTTACTTGATTAACATGTTGCCTTCAAAATCCCTTGATGGGATGACTCCATATGAGGCTTGGAATGGAAGAAGACCTAGCTTAGATCATTGTAAAACTTTTGGATGTATTGCTTTTGCTCATGTTCCTTCACAGGTTAGAGGCAAGATGGATCCAAAGGCAGAAAGGTGTGGATTTATTGGATATGACAACAATCAAAAGGGTTACAGGTTACACAACCCTACCAACAAAGGATTCTTGGTAAGCAAAGATGTAGTGTTTTATTAGAAGAATTCATGGTATGAAGATTCAAGTAGGAAGGTCAAATTGCCATATGACCTTGAAGAAGATTTCCCTAAGCTTGGCAGAGAACATCAACGAAAGATTGAAGAACAAGATACTTCGGAAGATGATGAAGAAACTCAGATGGAAAAAATCAAAGCATGGAAGTCTAAAGGTAGAGCAAAATTGCAGGAACTTGGACATGAGGCAGAATCATCACAACATGACCTAAGAAGATCTATGAGAGAAAAGAAAAAACCAGAAAGGTATGGGTTTGACACCTCATTATTAACTAAACATTCTATTTACATAGCACATGGCATAAATCAAGAGGAGCCATCATCCTTTGAAGAGGCCAAAGAAAAATTAGAATGGAATCATGCAATGAAGGAAGAGATTGAAGCACTTGAGGAAAGCAACACTTGGGATTTGGTGCCCAAGACTTCATCCATGAAGGTAATAGGCTCAAGATGGGTCTATAAACTCAAGAAGAATTCTGATGGTTCCATTAACAGGTATAAGGCAAGGCTTGTAGCAACAGGCTTTGCACAAACTTAGGGAATTGATTATGAGGAGACCTTCTCTCCTGAGGCAAAGATGCCTACTATTAGGGTTTTGCTTAGTACTGCCTCTTCCAAGAATTGGAATATACTTCAACTAGATGTAAAGAATGCATTCTTGAATGGTTGGATAACATAAGAGGTATATATGGCACAACCACCTGGTTTTGAGAATCAAGTTTATCCTGCTTATGTGTGTAAACTTAACAAAGCATTGTATGGTCTCAAGAAAGCCTCAAGAGCTTGGAATTTCAGGCTTGTTTCATTCTTGCAGGACAAAGGCTTTCAACCAAGCAAGGCAGATCCTTCACTCTTTATCAAAAAGAGTAATTCTGAGGTCATCTACTTATGTGTATATGTAGATGGTATTATATTCACAGGGAATGATGCACATGGTATGAAGAAGATCAAAGATCATATGAGAGAAGAATTCAAGATAAGTGATTTAGGATCACTTACCTACTTCCTAGGTTTGGAAGTTTTCTACAAAGATCATTGTTTGTTTCTCACTCAAAGAAAGTACATTGAGGACATGTTGGCAAAATTCAAGATGCAAGATTGTAAGATTGCAGGTACTCCAATGGAGGTCAATCAAAAATTGAGCTCACATGAAGGTGAACTCATAGAGGACATCACATCATATCAAAGTCTAGTGGGTAGTCTCAACTATGCCACATTGACAAGAGTAGATATATGTTACAGTGTGAGTGTGCTAAGTAAATTTATGCACACACCAAGGAAACCACACATGGATGCTGCCAAAAGGATTCTCAAGTATCTCAAAGGAACCATAAATGAAGGACTTTATTATCCTTATGTATCTGATTTAGGTTTGAAGCTATTTTCTGATGAAGATTGGGCTAGTTCCAAGGAAGATAGAAGGAGAAATTAGGGATATCTTACTTTTGCAGGTTCAAAGCTTATTTCATGGTCATCCAAGAAGCAACCTACAGTTTCTCTTTCTTCCACAGAGGCTGAGTATAGAGGTCTTGCCATAGCTACTCAGGAAGCTATGTGGATGAAGACATTATTCATAGATCTTGGATTGGAGTTTGGAACTCCAACTAGTTTTGGTGACAATATGAGTTCTATTCATTTGGCTACTAATCCTATTTTTCATGCAAGGACTAAACATATTGAAGTTCATTATCCCTATGTATGAGAGAAGGTTCTAAGCAAAGAGATTCAAATATCATATGTGTCCACTCATCAACAATGTGCAGATATTCTAACCAAAGCATTGGATGGTACAAAGCTTTGCAAATTCAAAGCCATGATTGGTTTGCAGGTAATCTTGGAAGATTGAAGAACTCAAGCATACTTGGCTTGAGGGGGAGCTGTTGGAGTAAGTCTATGACAAGCCTAAGTATTGGCTTGAGTCCCACAAATTCAAAGATGAAGCCTTAAAATGAAGACAATGTAAAATTCACTTGTGAACTACCTCTTGTAACTTTTGAAGACTTTACTTAATGTAAAAGTGAAAGAATCTTAAGTGGTTGAGTCCACTTGATCAAATAGAGAAGGAGGAGCCACAAATTCGTGATTTGTGGTAGATAGAGAATTTAAATCAATCACTAATTGATTCGAGATTGATTGAGGGAAGTTAGCCTCCCAAGCTCAACTATAAATAGATGGCAGCTTTAGTCATGGTTAGAGAGACCTTAGAGAAGACCTCGAGGAGCTGAGCTTTATGCCATATTAAGGTGTGGTTTCAGGCACACATATGTATCAGTAAGTCCATTGTGTTGTAAAACCAATATACTTTCATTTTCATGATCATGAGTTCATATTTCCATATTCTTCTGAAGTGTACTACTGCCATATCTCTCAGTTTTCTCAGTCAGATTGCAGAGATGGTTTCTGTGAGTTTGGTGCATCATTTTCAATGATTTAACTTGGTAAAGTTAGCTCTATAATTCCACTATATGCTCATTAATTTTCATTTCATTTGGAAGTTTCAATCTTCAGTTATGTTCAGTTGAAGTCAACCCTATTTGTTCATTTTCACTTCTCTGTCAGGTACCCGAGTTTTTTACTCATCTTGTCAGAGCTGTTTCTCAATGTGTAGTTACTCAAATTCAATGATTTAAAGCTTTTTAAATTTTTCACATGGTTTAGTATAATCGTAAAAACTTTCATAATCATTGGATTCTTAAATCTTGAGTTATAGTCATTTTTCGGCTCACTAGTCTCATTATTGTAGCAGCCCGTAAAGATCAGGATGATATCATCACTTGTTAAACATCATTCTCAGTGTGTGGTTCATTATTTTTGATGAGGTTACTCCTGAAAGTTAGCTCTTTAAGTTAAATAGACTTCCCCAAAATGAATTAAGCTAATTGCTGCTGTGCTAAGAGAATTATGCAAAAGACTAGAGAGGTGTATGAACCAAAATAGCAAGTTCTTCACCTCTGAGCTAACTCCAGCTTATCTGTTTTGATCTATCTTTTTTGAGAGTGATCTTCCAAGGTACATAGGGTGTCTAATACATCCATTGGCAAGCTAAACGGGCCCACCACATACTCCTTGAGTTCATTTGGCTGGTGTATATCAAGGATTTTGCAACACCTCTTCATCTTCAAGCACATACCTATCCATCTCTTCACACTCATTGACCAAGCTGGATAGTTTTCTCTATCCAATTTCTCTATCTGAAGAGAATTTCCCATCCTTTCTTTGCCTTTGTATTAAATTCTTCAAGCTTTATGAGGAATAAGTGTACCTTTACTTCAACTGAAATTCCTTTTGATCTTGTTGATAGCTTCATGCCTCCTTATCAAGCTTTCCCTTTAATCTTTCACCTTTTGAACCAGCTTCAAATGTTGATTTCTGTGTGATTGTAGCAGTGGGGTTCCTCCTTTCTTCTATTTTGATGATTCTTGCTTTGATACCACTGACGGAGAGTAATAATCTCCAAAAAAACAAGCTATCCTTGATGTTAGAACATTCTATATCAAGAATAACTCAAAACCTTGATCAATTTTGAAAAAACAATGCCAAACTATCAAGACTTGCGATAACTATGAAGAGAGTCACTACTCAGGAAAGTCTAATGCACATAACTCACTCATTGATTATTCAAATGTGTAACGTTTTAGATAAAACTCTGCACAAGTTTTATCCGCACCTTTTCCAAGTTAAATCTTTGCAAAAGATTCACGAGATCTTGAGAAATGATCTAAACAATCTACCTATGTCTGAAACTGTCCTCTTGTATAGTCAACTTTGACACCTACAACTTCTAATGCATGGTTCTCAGAAAGTAAAACCCGTTTAAGCAAATGCTTTTAGCTATGCATGGCTCACCTTCCAACTTAGATTTTGACTCCTCATTTGTGTAAAACTTTACACTATGCACTGAGAACTGATCAATTCTTGGATCATGGAGATTGGACCTATTTGAGAAGACACTCATCACATCTTCACATATAAATGTTCCTACACATAATTCTCTCAGCCTGATCACAATTAGGATCTGAAAACATGTACAAAGGTCAATCACTTTTAGGCTTAGACTTGTACAAAATCATTTCACAAAAGATTAAACACACAAGGAGAACACAACGAAATATCGGGCACAATGTTTTCTTCTATGCAAAAAACTTTACATCTGAATGATGAGAGAGATCTTTCTCACTTCTAAAGTGTCTAATGATTATTAAAACTTCTAATTCTTCTCATCTCATGCTCTCTCATACTTGGCCCAACTTTCTACTTGTATATATAGGCATATATGTACAAGCTCGTGAACATAACAAAGGTATAAGTGAGCTAACTACAAGTTTAATGTACATATGTATACGTCTTCATTTCCTGAATGAGTACCTTCTTCAAGCTTCATAAGCTAATCTTTTCTTCAATCTTTGACTTCAATCCTTCATCCAAAACATCAATTGATGGTTGTCATGCACCAACACTGATTCATATTAGAGTTTTGCTCCTACTCTTCATTTGATGATGAAAGGGTTGTCATTTGAGGATTTAGCCTCTGTTGTGTTATAGGAAGATCAGTCTAGGCAAAATAGGTCCATTATGCATGTCGCAAATCAAGCTTTCCTGGCTAGTCAAAAGGGAAAAGGAAAATGGACCTCATCTATTAGTAATAAAAAATCTCCAAATGCTACACATTTGAAGAAGGAAGAGAAAGAGGAAAAGGAATCAGAAAAGCAGAAATTCTTTTGTAAGTATTGTAAGGGAAAATGATCAGGTCATCAAGAACTGTCCAAAACTAGTGGCAAAAGAGGCAAAGGAAAAAGAGGTTAGAATTTTTGTTCTAGAGGCCTCTACACCAAAAAGAGTCTGATAATCTTGTGCAGAATGAAGAATGGGGATTTACTATTGTTTGCGATTTTAACCCATCTTCTCTTGAATAGTGTATGTCTATAGTAGACTCAGATGTTTGGTACTTTGATAGTGGGGCAATCAAACCTTGTAGAATAGTTTCTTCACTTCAGTCGAGTGTGCCCCTATAGCGAATACTGTCACATGGGCCAACAACTCCTCTTATCCTATCATGGGAGTTGGTAAGATCATTATGACTACTATTAATGGTATCTCTTTCACTTTATTAGATGCTTTATTTGTGCTAGGGATCAAGAAAAATCTTTTATTAGTTTCTGCATTAGCCAAGATTGGCTTGGTTGTGAAATTTATTGATGAAAGATGTACAATTCATGATTTGTCAAATGGCAACATGATTATTACTTCTAGCATTTTATGTCGTGGGATATATAAGCTCATAGACTATGAAAAATCTATGAATGATTCAGCATATGCAGTACATGATTCTCAGGCAATATCATATGCAAAGCTTTGGCATGCATGCTTTGGTCATCTGAATTTTGCTAGTTTTCTATGCTTGCAGAAATATGAAATGATGTCCTCTTTGCCCAAACTTGAGGCACCCGAAAAACATGTCTATGAAGGCTGTATTTTGCGAAAAATCTAGCGTTTCTGCTTTCCAAAAGATGGTTCAGTTTGGGGTAGTCAAAAATTGCAGCTTGTACATAGTGATGTTTGTGGTCCTATGCAGATACCTTCTTTTGGAAACTATCTCTACTTCGTGACTTTCATTGATGAATTTTCTAGGCATGCATGGGTATATCCACTCAAATCAAAGTCTGAGGTGTTCATGTGCCTCAAACAGGTTTTGGTTGTGGTTGAAAATTTGTAAGCATGTAGAATCAGCACCCTCCATTTTGATGGAGGGGGGAATACATGTTTTCTGACTTTATTGCATTTGTTGCTGAAGGTGGGACAAAACATCAATGTACAATGCCGTAAACACCTCAATAGAAAGGATTTGTTGAATAGAATAACAAGTCACTCATGGAGAGAGTTAGGTGTATGGTCAAGAGTCAAGGTTTACCACATAGTTTCTGGCTTGAGGCTATCATGTGTGCGGCATATATACTTAATAGGTGTCCCACTAAAGCATTGCAGTCTATCACTCCATATGAGGCTTAACATGGTCCCAAGCCATCTATTGCTCATTTGTGTGTTTTTTGTAGTCTAGCATATGTATTAGTATCTGAACAACATCATAGGAAATTTGATGATAAACCAATAAAATGTATTTTTGTTGGGTATAGCTCTGAAAGCAAAGGCTATCATCTATATAATCCATAGACTAAACACATTTGGGCTAGGTGTGATGTTGTTTTTGTGGAAGATGCTAGTAAACCTTTACTTCAATGTACGAAGGAGACATGTGTTAGCTTCAAAGACATGTATGATACTTTGCTCCCTCTTTTTACAAGTGGAAAGTCTAGTATTGGACCTAACGAGGCAACTTCTCAACCTTTACAAGTTTTAGGTGATGATGTAGATCATTCCATTTCTGATGTAGATCATTCCATTTCTCTCAAATGGCTGGTGCATACCTTGCATGATAGCAAATTAGATGCACCTCTATCATAACCTACTTGTTCAAGCTCTCATAGTGCCTCTTTTGCATTAGGTTGCTATGCTATGGCTACCTCTAGTCTGTGTGTGGTGATTGAGCCTATTTTGTTTGATGAAGCACAAAATTTTGAACATTGGATGACTGCAATGCAATATGAATATGATGCTATCATCAAAATGGTACCTGGTCTTTATGTGACTTTCTTACTGGCAAGAAGGCCATTGGCACTAAGTGGGTATATAAGCTGAAGCGTAAATTTGATAGAACAGTTGACATGTATAAGACTAGGATGACTGCAAAGGGTTATGCTCAGGAAAGAGGCATTGATTTTGATGAGACCTTTGCTCCTACTTGTCGAATGACTAGTGTTCATAGCATCTGTGCACTTGGAGCTCATCATGGTTGGAATGTACATCAGTTGGACATTAACATAGCATTTCTAAATGGTGACTTGCATGAAGAAGTGTATGTTTTTCAGCCCCTTGGCATTGTGTAGAAAGGGCATGAAAACCAGATGTGTAGATTAAAGAAGGCATTATATGGTTTAAAGCAAGCACCATGTGCTTGGTATGAAAAGATACATGCCTATCTGATTGCACATCATTTTGAGAGCAGTCCAATTGAAAGCACCTTATAGGTTAAGCATGATCATGATGTGTTTCTCATCATTTTTGTGTATGTTGATGACATGCTACTCACTGATCCTCATGAGAAGCACATTGCTGATTTCAAGGCTGATTTGCATGCCTCATTTGAGATGTCAGGTTTGGGGCATTTGCGTCATTATTTGGGCATTCAATTTATGCAAGTTGATGGTTGAATAATTTTGTGTTAAACAAAATATATTGACACATTATTGTAGCATTTTGGACTTGAAGACTATAAACTTGTTGCCACTCCTCTAGAGATAGGTTTACGATTGAGTCTTCATGATGCTAGAGATACACGTGATGTTGTTCTCTATCATCATGCTGTTTGATTCCTGATTTACATATGCATTATTCGGCCAGATATTCAGTTTGTTGTCTCACAGATAAGCAGGTTTTTGCATTGCCTAGGAGTCAAGCATTGGTAGGCAATTAAGCACATCTTTCGCCACTTGAGTAGTACCCAGCTATTTGGATTGTTTTATCCCAAGGGGGATCACTACTGCCACAATTACATGCTTTTTTTACTCTAATTGGGTCGGCTGCTATGAGACTCATGTGTCCACTAGTGGTTTTTGCTTCATGCTTGGTAGCATGCATATCTTGGCTCAGCAAGAAGCATCCTATTGTGGCCACTTCCAATTGCAATGCTGAGTATAGGGCAACTTTCACAATGACTCGCCACTTCCAGTCAGAGCACATTGGCAGTTGTAAGGAACCTTGTGTTCCATGCTTGCACTAAGCACATTGAGGTGCATTATCATTATGTTAGGGAGAGGTTCTTTGCTGGAGAGATTAGCTCGACATATGTGCCCACATAGGATAACATTGAAGACCTTTTCATGAAGGCTCTACCTAGGGAGAAATTTGAAGCTTTCTGCAAAGCTCTGAGCTTACTTCCTTTTGTGGATTGATTCCACATAGCTTGGAAGTTCCTTATATGTGAGTGTGAGCTCCTTGTTCACCACATTACTTCCAAGGTGGATTTTTTGATATATTTAGGTAGTGATGTATGTGAACACACTAGGACCATGGGGGCACTTTTTCCCCTCTTTCGGAAGTTTTTTTCCCCTCTTTTGGAAGTTTTTTTCCCTGGTTTCTATATACACCTATAGCCCTAATGTGTTACTTATTTTTGTACATTCTAGTGGTAATTCATCCGATATTGTGTGTCGTGCTCCAAGCTTCTTCTTCTTTCATGTGTTGTTCCCGTGCTTGTGCAGATGTCTAACTCCAACAAAGCCATCAAAAACATTAGAGTTAACCTCTTGAGATCTAGTTCCTAACCTTAAAAAACAAACCTCAAAACCCTAAAAAACTACCTAAATCTTGCAATCCCACTCCAAAACCTAGGAATTCAGTTTGAAACCTTTTTGAAATCATCTTCAAAACCCTGAGAAACCCATGTATGATACCTTGAAATGTATATACTAACGTATAATAAGAGGTTGATAAACCAAATCCATGAGAAACCCTTGCTTGAGCCTACAAATCCAACTTCAAAACCCAAAGAAAACCCTATTTGTTCTATCTAAAAACCCCATGATTGGGACCCTTAACAACTTGTGAATAAAAACCCCCTTTGATATGTAGAGATTTAAAATCAATGTGATTAAATTGAACGTTAGAATTACAAATTAAAAGAAGACAATAAGGAAATGGAAAGTAAATATAAGGATATGAAAAGGGAAAATAAAAAGAAGAAAAAGAAATTCAAAATAGAAAAGGAATTAAAAAACTAGATCTTTAATTTAGAAAGGAGAAGAAGAGAAATCTAAGGTTCAAGAATTATGCACATGTGCATGTTCGCGAAGATAAAATTTGAATCAAAATCTTCTAGAAAAAGGAACCTTGGGTCTCTATTTAAACAAAGTTGATAGATCAATGAATCTTCGAATGTTTTTCTCAAGTATAAACCTTATGCTCCTCTTTAAAATTCGTGTGGCTTGCAATTTCTCTAAGAGAAAGAGAGAGAGTCCTTTATTGCTCTATCCTCTCCCTCCACTCCATTATTATGTAAAAGAGAGAGAGAGAGAGAGTAGAAAGCCTATCTCTTTTCCCTCACCACACCTCTCCATGACCTCAAAGGATTCAAGAAGTGCTCCATGTTATGAAGGTCAAGAGAGAGAGAGAGAGTTGGAGAGATAAAGAGAGGGAGAGAAAGAGAGAGCTTTGCTATCTACTGTCTATGCACTTTAGAGTGAGAGAGAAAGAGATATATTGTATTGACCTATATATATAGGTCGAGAGAGAGAGTTGGAGAGATAGAGAGAGCTTCTGCCATGCTTTGACAAAAGGAAGCAGAAGAGAGGTTTAAGAGAGCGGGAGAGAGAGTGGGAGAGAGAGAGAGGGAGAGGGGTGGAGAGAGAGAGAGAGAGAGAGAAACTCAGTATTATAGCTCTGATTATGGAGATGAAAGTTCAAAGAGAGACATGGAGAGAAATTTAAGAGAGAGAGAGAGAGAGAAAGAGATAGAGAGAGAGATAGAGAGAGAGATAGAGAGAGATAGAGAGAGATAGAAACTCATATGCAGCAGAACTGATTAGTTGATAGCACTCTAATTGCAGATAAAGAGAGAGAGGAACAGAGAGAGAGAGAGAGTTTGAAAGTGGGGAAGAAAGAGAGTAAAGGGGTGAGGATTCAATTATTTTTGTTTTTTTATGTCTTTATTCATTAGTTGAATAGTAATTTGAGTATATATGATCTATTATTAAGTAGTCAAAGAACGTAGAACAAATGATTTCAAATTTTTTAATAAAGAAAATAGTTACTAATTAATAAAAAACCAATTTAGGAATTAACAAATAAAAGATGAAAAGATAATTTAAAAGAAAAGTAAAGATCTAAGAATTAATAAATTATAAATAAGGTATGTAACTAGATTAAGTGAAAAAGAAAACTATAATATAAGTAAAACAAAAGAAATAAGATGTAATTAAAATTAATTTAAACAAAAGAAATAGAAAAAATAGAACTATGTAAATAACACAAAAAATACAAAAATGGAAATCTAAATAAAAAGAAGTAAAAGAGAGTGGAATTTAAATTATATAAATATAAAAAGAAAAGAAAGAAGAATCTATATGTAAAAGAATAAATAATAAGAGAAATAAAACTATAGTAAAGGAAATAAAAAGAAAGAAAATTAAACCCAAAATAAAATCAAAGCAAAGTAGGGGCATTGGTTTTTAAGTGATAATTTTCATTTTTTCCTTCAAATGTACTAATTGGAGATTCGTCTACTAGTATTTTTCCTACATGAATGAGGGTATAAAGTAAAAACATAAAAGATGAAGATTTCTTCCTGCTTGTAGAAGAAAAGAAAAGTGACTCTATTTTCCTATAGTATACTTGCATATATTACCATGGAGGATCTTTCTAATCTAAAGATCCTACTTTATATTTACTTAGCATGTATTAGGAAATACTATCTGGTTTAAGAATTTACCCCGTAGATTGTCCATTGCCCACGTATAGCAACATTGTATCTTCTAGTAATGATTACTACATGATTCTTGATGTTTTGACATCTTCTTTCACATCCAATGTTATAGTTACTAGTAAGATGTCCTTTATTTATGATTTTGGGTAGTCTCCACTGTGATCCTTTGATCGATTTCATCCAGAAGGTCTTGCCTCCACATTTGCATGCTTCCCTACTCCTTTTGAAGTGCAGGCACGGCTAGTCTGACTATCTAGGGGAGGTGCCCACCATGGAAATGTTGCTCCCTAGACACGATGATAATAGATGGCATGATTCAAACCATGCTCATCCGATCACGATCCCCCCTCTCTCCAACAAGCTACACTAGATGTGAAAAAAAAAAACGGTTACTTGGACACAAAAGAAGATCAACCTACCACCCACACCTCGAGAAGTCATTAGAGCTCTTTCACACTCTAGATTCATTTGTATTTAGGCTTTTTCAAAATAAATGTTAAGTTTATATTTTCACTCCACAGACATAACGTACGAATCAGATATAAAATCAAGGTAAAGTTTTTTCAAGTTCTATCAATACTTGCATTACTTTCACACAGATAAAAAGAAAGATTGATTTCTTTCTTGTGTTTGATCACTCATATCTTGCATTAGTTTTAATCATACATCTTGAGCTCTTTTTAATTTCTCTTTACTTTGAAAATGTGCCACTGTTATAGAAAAAAAGAAAAAAAAACTTGAAAACTATAAAGAAAACATCATAAATAAAAAGTAAAAATCTTTAAAGATCACAGAAGGAATAAAGTTTAGAAACAATAAGAAACTCTAAAAACCAACCAAAGTGCTCTTTAAAAGAAATTCAATTTTAACGTTTTATATTTTCAAAATCACAAAACAAAATTGCCTAAGAAATCAAGTTAAATAAAATCAAGTTTTGAGATTAGAACCAAAGGAGAAAATAATCAACCATAATATCAAGAGAGAAATCAAGTTAAATTCAAAAGAGAAATTAGGTCAAGCTAAAAAAGAAATCACCTGAAAAGTTTTAAAAGCGTACACTATCACAAGTCTTAGAATAGGTTCTACTCAGGAAGTCAATAGAAAAATAGAAGAGGACCTTAAAATCGCTCTCATCCGCTAACTCAAGGTTCAACTAATCTTTTCTTTGAACTCTACTCTGAGTTAAGAGATATTCTTGAGCCTCTTATCTGGGATATTGTTCGATGCTCTAGGACAAGCTAGAGAAGGGAAATGGAAGAAGTGGTTAAGGAACTAATAATTGAGAAACAAGGCGCTCAAGTTGTAGAGAAACTACTAAAAGATGATGATAAATTTATTGGATTGAATGTTATTGAATACTTGGATAAATTTGAAGCACAAGCTCATATGTAGGGACTCCATGAAGAGATGCAACACATTTCCTCACATGTGTAGTTTTAGGATCGATCTTGACATCTAGCTAAGCACATAGAGAGAAGATTTGGGCTGCTTTTAAGAAGTATTTGCAAAAACTCTTCTACTTACATGATTGTTTCTAGCACACTCAAGAGGGCTTTTAATAATTGGGTTCATTTCCTAAAACCCACATCATCCCTAACTCATCTGTTAAATGAGTTCCTAAGGAGGTTTGCTCAACTCCCACAAGATGAACTAGATACTTTGGATCTAGATCTTATGACTCTATTCCTAAAGATTTTAAGTCCTAAATATAGGGCTAAAATCGAGAGGGGAATTAAGGGGACTCGAAAGAGATTTAGGTTAATTGAGGGTTGGGCAACAATTAGAAGAGAGGTAAAGTTAGTGGCCCAGATGAGGCAATGTGAGGTCATCATATAGGATAGGCCACTACAAACTATTCGGATGTAGCTAAGGGAGACACCTATTCGAGTGGTTCCAAATGTACTTGCAATAGCTGCAATGACTAATATTCCATCTACATCTCACACACCACTTGAATAAAAATTAGAGATTCTCAATAAATAAATAGAGAATGTTATGATGATGCAAGCCTTTCTATCCAAAAAGATGGCTAACCTTCATAACGTGGTGTATTCCATGGGTTTTCAAGACCTTCTTCCTGCTCACCATAGAATAAATTATGAAGATCCATTAAAAAAAAATTCCATGCCTATGCCAAATATGCATCAAGAATAATAGATGCCTAAAGCTGCAACTCTAGTGCAGCTTACTGCCCAGTAGGTTCCTATACCATCAGTTCAGCCCATGCATCAAAGAACTATAGGGCCTTATGATACACTAGAAACTCGGCGATTTGGAAGAACTAGAGGAAGACAGTATGTGTGGTTCAATGCCCGGGAACACTACTCTTATGCATGCAAGGAGCTAAATCAAGCAAAAGAGCATGAACTACTAATATATATAACAAGTTATGTGACTTCATGACTCATCTTCCTATACCTATAAACTAGGTGGAAGGGAGGAATGAATAAACTCTATGAAAATATATCAAATACAAATGCTAAGAGATAAGCAATAAAGTTAGAGCAACTAGAGGTAGGATATGAAGAAGAAAATAGGCCACACTCTCAAAAGAATTACTCAATTCAAGCTTTAGTGAGCACTAGAGATTCGATCATGTAGAAGATTGTTTGGAAGTGTCTTGTAGGTCAATCTTCTTTCTACTCACATATTGCTAATGTTGAGGATAAGAGGAGAAGAGATAAGATGTAGGCAGAGATAGCCAAAAAAACAAAAGAGTTACTAGGAGGCAAAGTAAGGATGATGAGGAAAAGGAAAAAGATACTTAAAAGAAAGTCCACTTCAAAGAGCCTACCAATTCTCAAGGAGAGGCAAAAAGAAAGGAAATTGAAGAGGAAAATATGCCAATTAAGTGAGATCAACCTCAAAAAAATCCAATTAAAAATCAAGAAATAAATCTAGTAGCATTTTCATAAAGACAATCTAAAAATTCTTTGGAGAAATATTCTCCTCCTCCATCGGACCTCAAGGTCTTTATGTAGCATCCTGTTTCCTTTTCTACCTGTGCTTTAAATCTCTTGAACATGGAGAACACATCTGATTTTTATTTTATGCAAAACATCCATACTTTTCTTGAATGATCATCAATAAAAAAGACAAAATATCTATTACCAGCCACTAATGGTTGTTGTGATGGTCCCCACACATCCGTATGTATCAAGTCGAGGACATTCCTTGCCACATAGTTGCTCTTCTTGAATGGTTGTCGAATTTGCTTTCCTAGTTGGCATGCTTCACAAAACTCATGTAGTCCAACATCATTGAATCTTGGAAAACCTCTTACCACTTCATGCTTGCTCATGTCCTTGAGCTTGGGAATGTTGATATGTCCAAACCTTTTGTGCCACAAATCAATTTCAGCAATCCTCTTGGTTCCAAACTGAATATACATCACCTTTCCATGTGGTTGTTGAATGTCCAAAGTGAACATCCTACCTTCTTTCCTTCCTTGAGCAATGACCTTGAATCCTTCTTTTGGATTCTTTATAAAGCAGCCTTTTTCATTGAAAATAATATGATATCCTTTCTTTACAATTTGTCCTACTGAAATCAAATTCTTTGCAATAGTAGGAACATGAAGAACATCAGCCAATACCTTCTTGTCTCCAAGCTTAATGTCTCGAACATGGTCAATTGCGTGTTGAGTTTCATCGCCGGTCTCCACACATCCTTTTCCACTTGGAGCTTGTAGCTTTGTGAATAAATCTCCTTGGCATGTCATATGGTTGCTGCACCGTGAATCTATGAACCATTTTTTATCATCACTTCTCGAGTTGTTGTAGTCATGCTTCATGGCAAGCATGGTTTTGTTGTATATTATTGAACAAGGCATTGTTAAAATGTTAAATTATTAATGTATTAATGTGTTTTTTGATATAGCAGCTAAAGGTTCGTGAGGAGAATGCAAGGCGTGAAAGGGCGGACATCAATAATCCGAAATAATTATTATTTAGCTTGTAAATAAACCTGCGTAGAAGGTTCTATTGTTAGAAAAGTAATGGTTAGAATAATGGTCGTTGTAGACCGCAATTTCTGTTATTAAAAGCAATGGCTTTCCGTAAAAGTTACCAACTTTTAGTTTCACGCCTGCTTTTCGAAGCCGCCCGCATGTAACCACTATTTTTGACATAATCAAAAGTCCTATAAATACATGCACTCTGTGGACTGTCGAAACAGAGTGCATGGGGGGAGATTGCACCCGATCTTGTGTTCGGTCTCGTCTCTTGTTGCCTCTATTTTTTTTGTGTGTTTTTCTGCGTCCGTAATCTCTGTTTGCGCGTGAGCAAGATCTTGACAACAGTGGTATCAGAGCCAGGCTCCGTCTCCATCTCCGTCTCCGTCTCTGGTTCCGGTTTCTGTTTCTGTTCCTGTTCCTGTTCCAGAACCAGAACCTACGTTTTCACCTACGTTTACTCCTTCAGCTTACTCCTTCGGCCAAGGCGTCGACTAAGGCAAAGAACTTAGGCAATAACTTAGGCAATACATTGGCAACATTGGCACCCAAGGCTCCCTTGGCGACCGTTGGCTACGCGCGAGGCAATTTTAATTTTTGAGTGGTAATAGAGAGGTTTAGAGTCCCTAAGGTAGGAGGATTTGAACCCACAACCTGCTACTTTCAAGGGAAGTACTTTGACCACTCCACCATCTCTTGGAGTTGTACTCAAGTTCTCTCTCTTTATTACTTGTGGAAGGCGCGCGCGTCGATTTCAAGATTGAACCTAAGAAAGAATCAAGTGTATCTCTCAATCCGTAGGTCGGATTGAGGCGCGTAATATACCGTTGGAAAGATCTCGGAACGAACTTTCCAATGAGCTAGCTTGGAAATGTGAATTCCTTCAAAATCCTTGGGTGGCACTTGATTGAGTGTTCAAGATACCAAGCAAGGTTGAGAGCAAGGGTCCAAGAGCACCATGGAGGATTAGAGTAATTCACCTCTACCTGCGGTAACACTTGAACAACAACTAGAGCTCTTGCGGCATGAGCTTCAAGGAGCTCAGAACGAGATCCGACAACGTGATGAAATCCTCCAAAACATGCAAGCTGAGGAAGACAACCTTACGAGAGTAGTAAAAGCTATTGTGTCTGCCCAATCTGATGTTACTCATTCAAAGATTGGTAATAGAAACTACCAGTTTCTACGATTTGATGGCCGAAAGGATGGGCCTTTAGTACTTTCTTGGTTGTCGCAGTTTGATGATTTTTATACCGATGAAATGTATGCTGAAAGTGAAAAAATTAAATTTGCCACTAACTATTTAGTAGGTAAAGCACAACTCTGGTGGAATGTCCTACGGCACAACTATTTAGTAGGTAAAGCACAACTCTGGTGGAGCGTCCAACAACTTGGAAGGCTTTTCAAGAAAACATGAAGGATTCATTTCTTCCTCCTCAATACCATTTGCATGTTCGACGAGCATGGACGACCCTTACATGGAAGGAGGGTGATACGGTTACTACCTACACAGAGCGGTTCTGGCAAAATTTACTACTTGTACGAATGCTTGAAGATGTATCAGAAGATATCTTGCAGCAGAAATACAAAGATGGTTTGGAGGTGGGAATCCAAGCTAAGCTTCACACCCTATGACCTACAACCCTCAACGAGGCTATATCTTTTGCTTATGATGCAGAAAAAGAATTCCAGTCCATAACCAAGTCACTCCATCTACAACAACCACGTCCACGACCATTTCCTATTAAACCTTCATTTCCTATGAAGCGTAATTTTAATGCCCCATCTTACCCTAGTTTTCCTCGTCCTCCACAATCCAATTACTCAACTCCACCCGTTCCTTCATCTCTCCAACCAACCAAACCACCTACCCTTCAAACTTCAGCACTGAATGCCCAACAGAAGCGACCACGAATCACTTGCTGGAATTGTGGTAAACCTGGACATACAAAAATAAGGTGCAGATTGCAACCTCTTCATATAAAACTGGCTACAGCTCGATTGCATAACATGGAGGTCTATAATGAAGAAATTCCTCCTGTTTGGACAGAGGAGTCACTAGAGAAGGATTTAAGTACCTTGGGTAACGATATCTCTCTACACTCTCTTCTTTGCATGCAGGGTACAATAAATAACAAACTAGTTAAAATTCTACATGACGATGGTAGTTCACATGACTTCATTTAATAGTTCACATGACTTCATTTCACATTTATTAGTACAAGAACTTAAATTACAAACGTTTCCTTCTTTGTATAAAGTGAAAGCCGCATTTCAAGGTAGTCGTTATAATGTAACACGAGAAGTGCAAGATGTTACGATTAGCATAGGCCCTTATGTTGATTCACGAACATTTTTAATTGCACCTTTGCAATCTTATGATGTCATACTAGGTATGCCTTTTCGTCACCATTATAACCCACATATTGACTACCATACTCATACCTTTAAGTTTGCTTTCAAAGGTCAAATCATTACTTTGTCTGCACGGCATGATTTCCAGCCATTTCCATTGATTAGTCACACTCAAGTAAAGCGTACATTTAGGAAAGGATTCAACTCATGCATTGTTTTTGTCAATGTCATCAATGATTATACTCATACACTTCCAGATGCATATAAACCTTTCATGAGTACTTATAAGGATTGTTTTATGTCTGAATATCCTTCCGAACTACCACCATCTCGAGGATCCTTTGACCATAGCATAGACTTAGTCCCTGGTAGTTCTCCTCCTCATAAAGCACCTTATAGACATGGCCCACTACATCAAAAGGAAATAGAAGATCAAGTAAAAGACCTATTACAGAAAGGACTTATAAGGCCTAGTTCTTCCCCATTTGGAGCACCAGTTCTCTTAGTAGAGAAGAAGAATAAAACTTATCGAATGTGCATTGATTATAGATCCCTTAACAAGATCACGATCAAGAATAGATACCCTATTCCTCGAATAGATGATCTCTTAGATAAGTTACGAGGAGCTCGTGTCTTTAGTAAAATTGATCTTAAATCGGGTTACCATCAGATTCGTATGACACAAAGTGATATTTTTAAGACTGCATTTAGAACTCAAAATGGCCATTATGAATTTATGGTAATGCCCTTTGGACTTACTAATGCCCCTCCTACATTTGCGCGAATGATGAACAATATTTTTCTTGATTACCAAGCTTTTGTTCTTGTATTCTTTGATGACATACTTGTTTACAATAAGAATGATAGTGAACATGAAAAGCATCTTGAAATAGTTTTTCATTTGTTACGAGAAAACACATTTTATGCTAATCCGGAAAAGAGTTATTTCTTTCAGCGTAAGCTAGAATATTTAGGACATATTATTTCAAGTGAAGGTGTGCATGTGGATCCGAAAAAGATTAGAGTTATCATAGAATGGCCTACACCACAATCAGTCAATGATATTCGTTCTTTTCTTGGGTTGGCTAGTCTCTATAGGAAGTTTGTTCAAAATTTTTCTTATTTAGCATTGCCTCTTACTTTGTTGTTGAAAAAGAAAATAAAATTTGCATGGGGATTTACCCAACAACAGTCCTTTGACAAACTTAAACATGCACTTTCACATGCACCTGTTTTACAATTACCTGATTTCTCACAACCCTCTCATGTTGTTACTGATGCTAGCGGTTCAGGAATAGGTGCTGTTGTGATGCAAAATGACCATCCCATTGCATTTGAGAGTAGAAAGCTTAAACCCTGAGAACAGAATTATAGTACGTATGATAAAGAACTGTTAGCAGTTGTGCATGCTTTGCGAATTTGGAAACACTATCTTATGGGCTCTGAGATCTTAATCAAAACCGATCAACAGGCTATTAAACATTTATTAAATCAGCCCTTAATCTCTGATAGGCATCTTAAATGGGCATCATTCATTCAAAATTTCCAACCCATGATACAATATCAGCCTGGTTAAGCTAATGTCGTAGCTGATGCTCTTAGCCATTTTCCTTTGAATTCCGTTGTTTTGAATAATATTTCTGCCATGTAAATTCATTCTTTTCAAGACATGGTTTCCACTTATGCATCTGATTTGTATTTTTCACGTGCATGGCATGACTCTAATAATGGTGCATCTTTATCTGATGAACATTATACATTTCATAATGGTTTTCTTTATTTTCAACATAGATTGTGCATAACCCAAGCTTTTAAAGATTTTGTCCTTAAAGAAATGCATGAACCATCTTACATGGGTCATAGAGGCATACAGAGCACTATTTCTGCTTGCAAAGATTTCTTCTTTTGGCCACATATGGAAAAAGACATTGCACATTATGTTTCTCAATGCATTGTATGTCAGCGTGTCAAACGTCATCATGGTAAACCATTTGGATTATTAATGCCCCTTCATATTCCAAATGAACCATGGGAACAAATCTCTATGGATTTTATCACAGGTCTTCCTACCACTTCATCACATAATGATATGATTTGGACAATAGTTGATAGGTTTAGTAAATATGCATATTTCATTCCATGTAGAAAAACTTTGACTGCACCTCAAGCTGCAAAATTATTCATTAAATGCATTTTTCTACATCATGGATTTCCTAAAGTAATGTTATCTGATCGTGATGTTCGGTTTTGTAATCATTTTTGGGTTGCCTTATTTCAACATTTTGGTTCTAAAATAGATTTTAGCTCTGCATTTCATCCTGAAAGTAATGGACAGAGTGAGGCTACAAATAGTACTATTCTTGATTTATTGCGTTGTTATTCATTAGATAATCCTAATAACTGGGATGAAAAGTTGCCATTGCTTCAATTTGCTTACAATAACACTTCACATACCACTACTGGTTGTGCACCTTTTGAAATAGTTTTTGGTAAAAAGCTTCCCACTCCCATGTCCCTCACCCAAACCGACATTCCGATGGCTGATTCTATTGCTCAAGATCACGTTTCTATACTTCATGATGTTCACGAGCACATTAGGAAAAGTCAAGAGCGATATACACGTATTATCAATACTAAACGATTAGCCAAAGAATTCAAGGAAAATGATTTTGTATGGTTGCACATAATTAAAAGACGTCTCAAAAATATTTTGCAGCATCCTAAAATTAAACTTGCACCACGCTATTATGGACCGTTTCCCATTATAAAAAAAATTAATGATAATTCATTTCGATTAGATATTCCATCCCATTGGACCATTCATAATTCTTTTCATATTAGTTTACTTAAACCATTTAAAGGAACTTTACCACTTGCTCCACATCTTGATGACCCTCCTTTAATTGAACAACAATTTGAAATCTTAGTTCTTGAGAAAATCATTGATTATGATGTCACTACTACACGCATAGGTACTAAATATCATCGATATTTGGTTAAGTACAAAAATCACTCTATTGAAGAATGTCAATGGATACATAAAAAACAATTAACACCTCATTATGACCACTTAATTTCTGCATATCATACACAAACACATTAATGTAACAACTCCATGAACATTTCCATGCATGTATTTTTTTTACATGGCACATGCCTATTTTTTTTATTCAGTGATGAAACATGTGACTGCCATCCTGTTTATTCTTTTATCACCTGAGGTCAGTTGCTTATTCAACTGCGGGGCATGTTATACCTTATGGAATATGTTGAACAATGCATTGTTGGATTGAAATATGGAATAGCCAATGCATTGTTGGATTGAAATATCGAATGCCAATGCATTGTTGGATTGTAACATGGACTATGTTGGCCAATGCATTGTTGGATTGTAACATGGACTATGTTGGCCAATGCATTGTTGGATTGTAACAGTAACATGGAATAAATTGAACAATGTATCCTCATTATTAGAGTATTAAATTATTTTATCAACTGAGGTCAGTTGCTTGTGAACTGAGAGGCATGTTGTATATTATTGAACAAGGCATTGTTAAAATGTTAAATTATTAATGTATTAATGTGTTTTTTGATGTTTTTGATATAGCAGCTGAAGGTTCGTGAGGAGCGTGCAAGGCGTTAAAGGGCGGACATCAATAATCCGAAATAATTATTATTTAGCTTGTAAATAAACTTGCGTAGAAGGTTCTATTGTTAGAAAAGTAATGGTTAGAATAATGGTCGTTGTAGACCGCAGTTTCTGTTATTAAAAGCAATGGCTTTCTGTAAAAGTTACCAACTTTTAGTTTCACGCTTGCTTTTCGAAGCCGCCCGCATGTAACCACTATTTTTCACGTAATCAAAAGTCCTATAAATACATGCACTCTGTGGACTGTCGAAACAGAGTGCATGGGGGGAGATTGCACCCAATCTTGCGTTCGGTTTCGTCTCTTGTTGCCTCTATTTTTCTGTGTGTTTTTCTGCGTCCGTAATCTCTGTTTGCGCGTGAGCAAGATTTTGACAACAGGTTTTCTTTTCTCCTTCACTTGATGTACTCGCATAGTTATTTTGGCTTCTTTGGTTGCCTTCATTTAGCCTTCCATTCTTTTGCCAACAATCATTTGCATAATTTCCTAGTTTACCGCAATGATAACATGTTATACCTTTATGGGGATTGTATGAGCCTCGACCTCTTCCTCTATTTCTTCCTCGACCTCTTCCATGTGTGTTGTCATTTGAGTTGTCCTTGTTGTGCTCCGAGTTGTGTTGGCTGAAATTTGTGTTATTGTAGCTTCTTCCTCTACCTCTGGAGCCTCCTCTTGAGTTCCTTCCTCTACCTCGTCCTACATATAACATTTGACTATGGCTGTCCTTACTTTTTTTGCCTTCTCCTTGTTGAGCAACCTCTTCAGCCACAAGATTTGGTATAATCTCCTCGAATGTTGGGAGACGATCTCTATAAAGAATGTTTGTGATGAGGGGCTTCCACTTTTCTTCGCTCCTCAATCCGTTGAGGGCTGTTTGGACGATGTCTTCCTCTTCTATCTTGCATCCAACTAATGCTAGCTGATCTCGAAGCTCCTTGATTCGCAATGTATACTCACTAATGCTTTGGTTTGAGCTTTTCTTCCTATTGTTGAGCTCGTTGTTGAGTTGCATCCTCCGAGACCTTATTGAGGTAGCATACACCTTCTCCAATGCTTCCCAAACTTCCTTGCCTATTTCTAAGCTTTTCACATGACCAATCATAGTGTTAGAAATAACTTGTGAGATGAGGAACATCACCCTTCGATTCCTCTCTTCCTAATCATCAAATTGTCTCCTTTCTGCCGGAGTAATGTTGGGATCTTGAAGATCCACCATTTGTGGATCATCTGCAACAACTAGACTCCATAAACCTTTCACTTTAAGGTAATTTGTCATTCTATACCTCCAAGATTGAAAATTGTCTTTGTCTAACTTCTCAACTTGTCCTAAATCAGCCATTGAAAACTTCCAAGACTGAAGTTTACCTCAACTATGTTGTGGCGCTCTTCCTTGACTTTACGAAGCTCCCCCTTGATTTTTAGTTTCTCCTTTGCTTCACTTAAGTTTCAATGATTTGCCTCTTCAAACTCCAATGCTCTGATACCAATTGTTGGAGAATTCCTCTCCTCTTCGCAGCAGAAAGTGTAGAAGACCTTCTCAGGATCAAGACTTTTGCCAATAGTTGGACATTCAAATGCAAAATGGTACCAATTGAAAACTGCAATGAATTGAAAACTTTGGTCACTCAAAGTAGACACATATAGCTTTAAAAATGAGCTATCAAACACTCAATTTGGAGTAGATTTGGGTTGGAAACTCTTTTCCTCAAAACAGGCTACCTGTCCACTCAGTTAGGTTGAAAATTGGACTTCACTAAGGACTAAATAACTCATAGAGCATAATAATTTGATAAAGCTATTCTAGACAGAGGAACTGCTGGTGATATGCTTTCCAATGAATGTTTAAACTCTAAAAGTGGATACATATATTGAGAGATATGACACTCACAAGTAGACTACCCAAAAATGGGTATGCAGTTGGACATACTCTATACGAGTGAACTGAACGAAATGACTCAAACCAAATGAACTAGCTACAAGGGGACTTCCATGCTTTCTTCCTCTATTAGTGAGTGTCCTCCCTTGCCTCGTTTATAGCCAAGTGACCAAAAACTCTCATGATGAGTTTGAGAGCTCTTCTCCATAACTTCTCCACTACTTTGGACAGCCACTTCTCTTACAGTTCAGTTTTTGGATTTGATTCTCTTTTGGCCTCCACTACTTGCTGAATTAAATGCTTCCATTTTTCATTTTTGTATTTTCCTTCTATTTTAATAAAATCCTTTTTGCAAAAATATATACGACCTTACTTCTTTATTTTTAATAGAGAAGATTGAAGCAATTGCTTATCAATGCTCCAATCTTGAAACGAACTGATTATTCAAGAAATAAGCATGTAATCCTGACCATTGATACTAGTCCTATTGGTGTAGGCTAGGTCATTGGACAAGATGATGAGAAAGAGCAAAGATATGCAGTTTGCTTTGGAACAAAAATTTTGCATGATGCATGGAGAAATTATCCCTAGATTAAAAGAGAGCTAGGGGGATTAGTTACTGCTTTAAAAATAGATAAACAATATTTTATTGGAGCTAATGTAATAGTTTAAAATTGTTCATCCCTTGATATTGCAATGTTAAGATGGATTGCTTTTGTTAAGTTTATTGCTCCAGCCTTTGTACATATTGTTGAAAAGCATAATGCCATTGTTGATATGCTCTCATGAGCAAAATTTGATGACGATTGAGAACCAATTGATAGATGCATAAACTCAATTAATTATGAGTCAGCTACTTTTATGTATGAGTGATTTAGAGATGAAGACTATGAGGAAGAATGAAAAGATATAGGTTATTATCTGAGTACGTTTCAGCCTATTCGAAGCTGGTCAACAAGTCGATTCTAGAACATCATGAAGAAGTCCTTTAACTTCTTTTTGAAAGATGGGTATCTTTTGCAACATGCTAAAGGGAAGGTGAGAAATCTGCAAAGAGTGTTAGGCTTAAGAAATTTACAGATGCAAGTCATGAGGAATATGCATGAAAGCCTATGGGCTAGGAATAAGGGTTTCATAGCAACGTATGAAAAGATTCGGGAAAGTTATTGGTGGCCCAGGATGAATGTAATTGTAAAAGATTTTGTGACCACATGTACTACATGTCAGTTACATTCCTCATTCAAACATAGACTAGACCCTTTACATATGACCTATCCACCTTGTATTCATTACAAGTGGGTAGTCGACCTTGTGACTATGCCTAAAAGCAATAGTAGTATGAGGTATATAGTACTTTCATGTGAAGGTTTAACTAATCATGTTGAAGGTTGAGCACTTTCTTCTAATACTACCTATAATGTATGCTTATTTTTATTAGAAGAAGTATTATCTAGATTTGGATATGCTGAGAACATAGTAGCAGATCGAGGTGAGCAAGATGCTAGAGAGACAAGAGAGTTCTTTGATCAACATGGGATTCATTTGTCTCTTACGACAGCCTACAACCTAGAAGCAAATGGGAAGATTGAGTGAGGACATCCTTCTATAGTAAACACAATTTCAAAAACATGCCAGGGAGATATTGGGCAATGGCCAAAATACTTAGCATTTGCTTTATGGGCCGAGAGGATGACGTACATGAGAACAAATAGTTTTATGCCGGCTGAACTTATGTATTGTTAAAAGCCGATATTTCCTATACATACTGAAATAATAAACTGAATAAGTTTAAAATGGGAAGATAAGTTAACACGAGAAGATTTATTGATATTAAGAATTACACAATTAAAACAAGGTAATGAGAATAAAAAAGTGGCTACTAAAAAATTAAAACAATCACGTCTTAAGAATAAAATTTACTTTGACAAGAAACATCCACGTAGGCCACGATTGATAAATAATAGGGATTGGGTATGTAATAAAGTACGTTTATGATCTAGGGATCAGGCCGGTTCAGACGGATCTGAAATCGAACATTGTTTGGTCATCCGTGTGTATGACCAAAGATCTCGAGTTTAGACTTACTAGGAGGTGTTGTGCTTTTGTGAACAAGTGATCCACATAGCTTAGTGGTTAAGTCTCAAGGATGTGAAGGAGGAGATCTTGGGTTCAATCCCTATGGGGAACATGGGGAGAGTATTTTGCCCAAAGAGATCTAGAGCCTTCTAGAAGCATCCACTTGAGTTAACTCGAGTTAATTGGGACACGTGGTGCACATGTAGTTACATGGTGGACACATGGCTGGCTAGTATCCACCTGCCCAAGAAGGCTCTTCCCTGGAAAGAGCTATATATAGAGGCATTTGGTTGGGAGGACAGTCATCTTTCTAGCACGTGGTGGTCGTAATTTTCATTCTCTTACATTGGTATCAGAGCTCTAGGCAAGCTTCCATGGTGACCATGGTGGTTCATCATTATCTTTAGATGTAGAGCTTCATTTCATCAAGATTATCACCAATTCATCTTGGTCCGTCTTTCTTGCTCATCATCCACCTGAATGCTTCTTAGCAGCAAAGGCAAGAGGAGATTAAAAGGATTGCAAGTTCTTGGTGGTGCAAGGAATTCGAACCTGTTACCTGCATCAAGGGAAGGCGCTAGCATATCCAACAACACCAGGCGCTTGCATGCTCTTATCTAGTGCAAAATCTATTTTAATCTAACTCCGCGCTGTTACGAGAAGAGCTAAAGAAGAAATTTGTGTTGGGCATGTGGCTGGGATTCGAACCCTTAACCCCCGCGTGAGAGATGTCCATCTTAACCACTTGAGCTACCATCTTTCGCATTATTTGTGCACTGTTGTTTTCTGTAATTGATTACAGACATCTGCTTCAGGCGCGAACGAAGCAAAAAATGGTAGCTTTGCATCAATACGATCTTCTATGAGTTGACAATGAGATTTGAACCTGCATCCTGACCTTGCGCGTGGCTTCCTCATATCCACGAGAGTAGTAGCATGGTCTTTCATGCTGATTGATCAAATCCACAAAGATTTGTCTCCTACAGAAGCTCCCACAAGCAAAAAAGGAAAGGATGATGCACGCTACATATGCTAGTAGCCGGGGTTTGAGCATGCAATGTCAGAATGGAGCAGTTTCTCTGCCCAAGAGAGCAAACATGTTATTTTGAATAGTCTTTCATCTATAATATCATTATAATACCATAGAAGCTTTGTTGGAAGCAGCCAGAGGCACAGACGCCACGGAAGCATGTAAAGACGGAGCAGGGAGCCAGTCGGATTATTTTTTTAAACAATTATGTTTTTATTACCTCTTCAAACATCCAACAGTGATTTTCATCACTCTTGTAACATATGTAATATAGAAAAAACCCCATTTTGTAATCCATAGCTCCATTTTGTGCAAGCCGAGGAGTCCTCGAGCTTGAGGAGCTTAGGTAGAATGCGCGTACCAATTTTCGTTATTTTTAGATACTGTTTACCCTTCCAAATAGCCTCTAGGACTTATTTTTTAACTAGGCCGGTCACTAGATGTGAAACCGGTCAAAACTAGTCTAGAAACTATAAAAAGAGCTAGAGAGCTCATTTTTGAGGTTAGCTTGTTTGAGATTAGAGTTATTTTTTGAGCTTGTAAGAGTGTTCTTGAGTAATAGAGCTAATTTCCTACCTTCCATTGTGTCTTGCTTGTCTCTTAGTAGTGTGTGTGTATGCGTGTGTGCATTTCTATGCTTCTCACCTTCACTCTCACTTCATCTCACATTCACGATCTTCATATCACTCCTATCTCTTCCGCGGATTGACATTAAGGAGCTGGAGCTTCTTAACGTGGTTCTCTCCATTGTGCTAGAGCAACACCAAATTTGGCGTCGTTGCCGGGGATCGAGTCTAGGACGAATGTGTGATGGTAAGAGTATAGCAAGAAGTGGCGTCGGAAGGTAAAAATTTCAGTTTTTGTGGTTGTTTTTACTTAGTTTTTAGTGTTTTTCACCTCCCCCACACTCCATCTTCATCACCGCATCATCATCTTCATCTCCAAAAAAATCAGAAAATTCACCATATCCACCCATTCTCCTCATTTCCCCTCATTTGTGCATGCGAGAGAGCGAGAGAGAACTTTTGTGCTTGTGTGTGCTTGTGTTTTCTTGAGTTTTCTTGCAGGAACAGAGCTTCAGAGCATCAGGAGAGCTTCCAAAAGGTAAAACATGTACTTTCTGTCAGAAATTTCCGAGTAGGGCGGACCATCGCGATGGTCTGCAACTTTCGGACTTTGAGGTAGGCGACCACACCACGAGGAAGGCGATCCCTGCGCATACACGGAACCATTTTTGCATTTCAAAAATTCGTTGTTTGGTGGACCATCGCAATTGGCTCAGACCATCGCGATTGTGTCGCACCATCGCGATAGGCTCAAGCCATCGCGACGGCTCGGCCGGACCATCGCGACGGTTCATCTTTTCGGACCATCGCGACGGTTCACTTGAGCCATCGCGACGGTCCACTCGGACCATCGCGATTGTTCAACTGACCCCGGACCATCGCGATTGGCTCATGCCATCGCCACGACGGTGCCACGTGTCAAGATAAACCATCGCGACGGTTCGTTTTTCGGACCATCGCGACAGCCCAAAATCGGACCATCGCGATTGGCTCACGCCATTGCACTTGTAACCATCGCGACGGTTCATTTTTTTGGACCATCGCGACGGTTCGATTTTCGCGCCATCGCGATTGTCCACCTGATCACGCCATCGCGATCGTTCACCTCGGGTCATCGCGATTGTCCAAATTCCGCGCCATCGCGACGGTTCAATTTTCGGGCCATCGCGACGGCTCGACTTCACGCCATCGCGACGGTTCGCTTGGACCATCGCGATGGTCCCCGACCATCGCGATTGCCCACCCCCATCGCAAATTTTGGACTTCAATTTTTGACCAATTTTGAGGGTATTTTTGAAAAAAATTTTTGGACCATTAGACTCATAGGAGACTCCTTAGCTCATATTGGAAGGAAAACCTGATTGTCAGTTTTTACCCCCCAGGGCCTGAACACTCATAACTTTTTCATCCGAAGTCCGTTTTTTGAGCTTAATAGCTCATTAGAAAGCTCTTGACGAGTACTACGTGACCTCAACTGTTTTTTCCTTAAAGGATACGTCTATTTTTTGATAAGCTATTTTGAGGTTCACTCAGTTAGGGACTAGAAAGCCAGGGGGCAGACATTGAAAATTTGGGCAAAAAGGGGAGGGACTAAAAGGGTATATATACTCAAGTGTTTGATCATCCTGTGAATTGGTCTAACATTGGAATTTTCCAGGTCTAGCAAAGGACAATCAAAGGCAACCGAAGCAAGGCAGAGAAGACATCAGAGCTTGGGAAGCGCGGCTTCTTGGGCAACAGGGCATCAGAGCAACAGAAAAGCCGACTCGAGGTTGGAAGATTACTCAACCCCCTCAGTCAATTCTTAGCTTAGGATAAACGTTAGCATCGTGGATTAAGATGATAGGAACGCCTCAAGTTCAAGATACTTAATTCTTTCAAGTCCAAGACTAAAGGTGTGTGTGACGCGAAAACCTAAGGAAAGAACCTAAGTCTGACGGAACGAGAACTCAAAATTATCACGGAAAGTCGAATTCCTGACGCATACAGTAAGACAAGAATCCAAAGAAATCTAAAAAGAATCAAGAAAATAATAACAAAGAATCATTGACGATCTGAGTATGTACTGAGTGTGCAAGGAAGAAAATTAATGAACCTTAGATCAGGGAGACACATAGGTAAGTCGGACCGACGAAGCCTTAGATCTTCAGAGGCAAGTGTAAGAACTACTGCTCGATCGTGGGCTCAGCAATTGAATAGTAATTACCCCAACGAGAGCTCAGATACTAGCGAATCAGAAATGGCATTTAGCACAGAAAGACCAGAAGGAGGGTCTAATGTAGCATACTTAGAAAGACCAGAAGGACCCTATAGAACGCAATTAGAGTTTCTCCGAACCAACCGATTAGGTGCTCGCATCTATGAAGATGGTTTGCGAAGGCAAGTGGTGCAACTGCACAACCCCGATCAACCCATTGGATTGGAGAGACCAGTGGTGAAATTTGAGAGAGACGCTTACATAGACAAGGAAGGAACCATGTACGTCCTAAGTACGCAGCCAAATGATACTAATGAGTTTGGCACAATTCTATTAGAGGCGGAAGCGAAATCTCAAGGAAAAGAACCATTAGACGAACCTAGAACACCTAGAGGGAAATCTATACTGACACGAGTACTAATCCCAGAATGGATCCCTCAGGATAACAGAAGCATAGAGTTGTTTGTAAATAAAGAAACGGATGAAGCCTTTTGGAGATACAAGACCGAGATACTTAGTGAGGTAGGTATCATCACAATATACGAGTTCAAGGACCCGGATACACCTGGAAAGGTTGTATATCTGGATGAGACTTCAGAAAGAGTCTTTGTGGTGCCTGACCACGCTAAAAACACATATACATGGAGAGGTGAATTGATATTCCCTCCATCTAAAATGAACTTGAATACAAGACAACCAGGGGCAGGAACATCATCAGCCCATGGAAATCAAAGAGAAAAGAATAAAGAAAGACCCGAACTAAGCTTCACTCATCCCATACGGAGAGATAGAACAACCACAGACACTAATAGAGTGGATAGACAAAGAGATCATGGAATCCCAGGTGGTAGAGATGATTTTCCTCTACCTAGACCACGTGAACACGCAAGAACATTGAGACCCACTCAATTAGTAAAATCCATGAAAAATTACTTTGATGGGACAGGAGATCCCTATGATCATGTCGCAGAATTCAAGCAAGTACTAAGAGCAGAACAAGTCGAAGACATGTTCACGCAATACAACGCATTTGGACTAACGTTAAAGAATACAGCTTTAACTTGGTTCCAACCATTGCAACAAAGGCAATTTAGGGACATCCATCACTTTTTAGAGTCATTCATTACTGAATTCTCTAAAAGTGGGATAAGACATGATACGTCTTCATTGATTCATAGCTTTAAACAGACCCCACAGGAAACAGTTAGACTCGCAGGACGTAGGTTTAGACAATATGTTGAACGATGTCCAATGCAAGAGCTACCCTCACAAGTTAAGCAAGTGTCATTGTTCCTAGATGGCTTGTTGAGCTCTAAACTACGCTCCTATGTGTACCTAAAAGAACCCAGAACGCTAGAGCAGTGTGTAAGAATTTGCATAGACATTGAGGACAACTTAGGAGACGAGTTGGAACTCTCAAAGGTCTATAAGGACTCAGACTGTTCATCTCTAGCATCCACGAAATTGTCTAGCTCAATAGAGGACCTAGCAGAGAAAGTGGCCCAAAAACTAGGAGTTTCTAGTAAACAGGTGCCCAAGCTACCAACTAACGTACGTTGTTACACTTGTGGTGGAAATCATTTGGCAAATGTGTGTCCCAATGCGCCTCAACCTCAAGCCAACCCTAGTGGCCAATATTGCACAATTGAGAGAAGATACACGAATCATATGGCTCAGGACTGCCCATACAACAAACAAACCGTGAGACAGAACTACCCGCAAACGTACCAGCAGCCAGGTAGGTATCAAGGCCAATACAATGCTCAGCCTTATTACTATAGGCCTCCTCAGAACTACCCATACCAGGCTCAACAGAGACCTCAACCCGTCTTAGCTCAGCAGCCCCCACCACCAGCAAATGTCATCCCAGTCAAATACGCTACTGCAGAAGAAAACCTAAGTAGGGCCTTAGTGCCTTCTTCACCTTTGATCACAGAGAGTGACCCACATTCAAACAGTTTTGACTCTACTCATGTAACTAGTCCACCCGCTTATTACACGGAGTCACCAGAACATGTGGAGACATATCATTATGATAGTCCACCAATGGAACCAAGTTGGGAGCCCGACTATGCTCAGGTGAGATACACTACCCCAAACCCACGGCCCCAATTGAGACAACAGAGACCACAGGGCCCTAGAGGACCATGCTTTAGGTGCCAAGGAGATCATTTTATAAAGGATTGTCCACATCCTCCCATAACAGGACAATCACCGTACTATAACATCCAAGGCTTTTGTGCCGATTGTGGCAAAGAGCATATAATCAAGGATTGTCCTAAGAACCCTGTTAATGCTTCGAATGTGACACCGATCAATGTGATAGGTATTGTGAATAACGCAGATGGATCCAACCCTACCTACGTGCCTATCCAAGCTATAACAAGAGCCCAGGCTCTCTTACAGAACCAACAGCTTAATCAAGAGAAGGTAGCTGGAACCAGTGAAGTAGCAGAATCTAGCAGTAAAAAGACAAAATCTTGGAAAGATTCTCGAGAAAGAATTAAGAGAAAATGGAGTAAAAAGATAACTGAGTTAGAAGGAAGTTTAAAGGAATCTAGAGCCAAAATCCAAGAATTGACCTCACAAGAACTGAATCGAGAGAACCCAGCTCAGAAATCAGGATCAGTTTTAGCGGAACCCATACCCGAAGATCTAGACATGATGTTTCGTGCATATCAGGCTAGATTAAAAGAGGGACCTCAAGTAGCTGAAATGAGTAAGAACTACCCTCGAGCTGATCTAGAAATTGAGAGAACTAAACTTTGCATGAAGATGGTAGAACTAGCACAAGCTTTGTTCGAAGCCTCTAGATATCTTAATTGGAATAACATGGCAAAACCGGAGTTACACTTCCAAGGACTAATGGAGAGGCTAGAATACTTGATAGAAAGCAAAGAGAAAAAGGATCAGCATAGGAACCCTATTGTCCCAGAGACACAGGAAAGAAATGCACCATCCCTGTCTCAAGTACCCAATACAGAAAGTCAAGACAATTTGTCTTCTATACATAGGTACTCACATGAATTTTTGAGAGAAATCCAAGAAGAGAAATGGAGAAATGAACAAGAAACTCATCCTCCTATTCAAGAAATAGATGATTTGCAGGAGCAATTTCCCCAAGATATTCCCTCTATTTACGATGATGTAGAGGAAGAACAACTGAGTGATCACACAGGCTTTGAATCGAATTCTTTACAAGAATTACCTCAGTTCACAGGACCTTGGGAAGCAAAGTCTATTAGTATGAGAGCACCCACGATAATAGTGAGGAATGAAGAATCAGTAATCCCTAGAAACACGGAAGTGATCAAGAATACTAAGGTACAATGTAATCTCACTTTAGAGGAGCTATTAAAGGTAAAACCAGAATTGTGGAAGCACGTAGCAAATCAATTCCCCGAGCTTGCTACCACTCCCTCACAAATAGGATCACAAGATAAGGTACCAGAGATACCTGTAGAAAAGATTGGAGATGTGAGCGAAGGAGAGGAAGGTAACACTTATCTTCCAATAACCCATCAGGGCTACACCACGAAAGCCATCTTAGATTCAGGAGCCGGAGTAGCCATAGCTACCACCGCTTTATGGAAACGTTGGGGTAAGCCAGCATTAAGACCCACCAGGATGAAGCTACAAATGGCTGACGGACACATAGAAAAACCATTAGGCTTACTAGAAGGAATATCTCTCACCACTTGTGGTGTAGAATTTGAGCATACCTTTGCCATTTGTGATTTCAGTAAAAACCATGCATATGAGATGATATTGGGACGACCATTCATGCGTCAGTTGCAAATTGTACAAGATTGGGGAACTAATTCATTGTACTTGCAACATTTAGGAGTGACTACCAAAGTTAATCTTAAAGACTATTCACATAGAGATGTACCCCCAATACAATGGAATACCATCCATAAGACACCAGTAGAAACAGAATCCGTGCACTCATTAGAATCCGATCCTTCTTGGTTGCACGAGGATACTCATTTATGGATGTGTAAAGTAGCCAAACAAGAGGAAGAAAGGTTAGAAGCCAGGACCTTAGGTGCAGAACAACATCCACGAACCCTACAAGATCCAGCCTATGCACCTGTAGTATTCCCAGACGAAGAGTTTGAACCCCATGGTTGGGCAGAAATCCTAGCAACCATGGATGTAGCCATCAATGAAGAACAATGGACACCCCACTGTGACGAGGATGGCTATGACATTTCAGTTTTCACGATAGAGCCAATCATGTGCGATGCGATTTTAGAAGAGTGTGAACCTAACACTGATGCATTTGAGGATGCAAGAGATTTCGATTTAGAATCAATTATCATGGACCCACCCTTTGCATCAGAGGAAGAATATTTTTACGAAGTAGAGACTCACCCTCAGAGACATGAGGAAGTTATGAATGACGTGAGAATAGCCACTCAAGTGACTACTAAGAATGAAGGCAAGAAAAGAAAGAAGAAGGAAACCATGTCAGAAAAAGAAGAATCTTTATTTGAAGTACCGGAGAATTTCAAGAAATATGAAATTGAAGATAGAAGAATCATGGTACGGATGCCCAATAGAAAGGTGAATGACGGACAAGTATATGATAACCGAGAGAAAACCAAGAAAATAATAGTGGCCATAGAAGGAGAAGAAGAAAAATGTACATACATAGGGCATGATTTGACAGCTGAAGAAGAAGAAGAGCTAGTTGCCCTATTGCGCGAATATAGAGATGTTTTTGCTTGGAGTTACAAAGATTTAAAAGGAGTAGATCCAGATATATGTTCTCATAGAATCCCTATGACTCCAGATGCAAAACCGACTAAACAAAAACCATACACGTACAATGATAACTACGCTGCGAAGATTAAAGAGGAGATAGATCGGCTGATAGAAGCAGGATTCATTTACGAAATTGAGCATACCGAATGGGTATCCCCAATTGTGGTAGTACCCAAGAAGAATGGAAAATTGCGTGTGTGTATTAACCTTAAAAAAGTTAATGCCGCAACGATTAGAGACAGTTATCCACTTCCTATCACAGAACATCTATTGGAAAGAGTCGCGGGCAAGGAAGTTTACAGCTTTCTTGACGGATTTTCGGGCTATAATCAAGTAGCCATTGCTCCAGAAGATCAACACAAGACGGCTTTTGCCACTGAATGGGGCATATTTGCATTTCGTGTAATGCCTTTTGGCTTAACAACTGCACCCGCCACTTTCCAGCGACTCATGTGTCATGTGTTTAAAGAATTTTTACGCAAAAGCTTGGAAGTTTATGTCGATGACATATGTGCTCATTCAAGTGTAAGACAGACGCATATCCCAGAGTTAAGGCAAATATTTGACAAATGTCGAGAATATCAGGTTTGTTTGAACCCAGAAAAATGCGTTTTCATGGTCAGACAAGGCAAAATTCTAGGACACATTGTGTCAAAAAATGGAATCTCTACGGATGAAGAAAAGGTGAAGGTAATTGCAGAATTACCTAGACCAACTAATGTGAAAGAGGTACAGGCATTTATGGGCCATTGCGGCTATTACAGGAGATTCATACACATGTATGCAATCATAGCTAAGCCCTTGTACTCTCTTCTAACCAATTTTGAGTGGACAAATGAATGTGAAAATTCATTTAATGAACTTAAACGACGCTTGTGCTCAGCACCTATATTGACAACCCCAGATTGGAGTAAGCCGTTCCATGTACATGTGGACGCATCCAATTATGCCATAGGATGTGTGTTAGCACAACCCACGAGTGAAGGTAACATAGATCTCCCCATAGCCTACGCGAGCAGACAATTAAACGCAGCAGAAAAGAATTACACCACGACGGAACGAGAAGGATTAGGGATGATCTACGCAGTAAAGAAGTTCAGGCACTACTTGTTGGCCAACAAATTCAAGTTCTTTATAGATCATCAAGCCCTATTGTACCTAGTCAACAAACCATGTAACACGGGACGACTAATACGTTGGTTTCTATTACTCATGGAGTACGATTTCGAAGTAGTAGTCAGGAAAGGAAAGACACATCTTAGAGCTGACCACCTTTCAAGATTAACATCAGGAGAAGCTCCTCAAGGGGTAATGGATGATCTACCAGATGCATATTTGTTTAATCTTGAGATAGCACCAGAATGGGCTAAGCCTATAGTCCCTATTCTCACTTATGGACCCAAGAATCCTAGGTTAAAGATCAAAGAAGGAGAGATTACCAAGTCTCAGAGATACCAAATCTTAGCAGGAAGCATATATAAACAGGATAATCAAAAGATTCTTGCTTGTTGTGTAGATGAATCAGAACATGCAAATTGGTTGCAATTAGCACACATAGGTGCACTAAAGCAACATCATTCGAAACATCGAACATTACAGACTTTGCATAGACTAGGAGTATATTGGCCTTCAATGGAAGCAGACGTCTACAGGTTGTGTAAGGAATGCCATATTTGTCGTGAAAGACCACCAGTAGAGCATGCTACTTTATATCATGTGTCTCTCACACCAGACTGGAGTGAACCTTTAGTGACATACTTGAGGACGAACACATTCCCTCAAGGCATGACCTTAGCTCGACAACGTAGTCTGGAGCAGGAAGCTCAAGATTATTCATTGATTGGCGATAATCTATACAAAAGAGGACGAGATGGATATCTAAGACAATGTGTTCATGAAAGCGATTATCTGAGCATACTAGAGACTGCACACCAAGGTGTTGCAGGAGGTCACTTTGGACCCGATAGGATAATCAAAGCCATCCTCTTTGCAGGATTATGGTGGCCCACTCTTCACATGGATGCTCATACCTATGTTAAGAGATGTGATGTGTGCCAAAGAACTCAGTTTCCTACTCGCAGAGATGAAATGCCATTGAAACCCATGATGGGCGGACGTGCATTTTCAAAGTGGGGTATAGACTTTGTAGGACCCATTAACCCCCCTGCAAAAGGTACACATGCGGAATACATTATTGTTGCCACGGATTATCTTACGAAATGGGTAGAGGCAAAAGCCACGAAAAAGAATGATGCACACACAACTGCAAAATTCTTATTTGAAAGTGTCTTTACAAGATATGGATTGCCTATAGAGATAGTGAGCGATCGAGGCACTCACTTTCTAAACCAAGTCATTGAATATTTGTTACAGGATTTTATGGTAATTCACAAGAAATCTGCACCATATCATCCTCAGGCCAATGGTCAGGCGGAAAGCACTAATAAGATCCTTTGTCACGTACTGACAAAACTAGTGAACAACAAATGTTCAGATTGGGACAAACAGTTACACCACGCTGTTTGGGCATATCGAGTGGCCTACAAGACCGTACTCAATGCAACTCCCTTTCAGATGGTTTTTGGTCAGAATGCTGTGCTTCCTTTGGACTTCTTGATACCTACCCTTAAGGTTGCACAAGAACATCAGTGGACCGGCCATGAATTATCAACGAGAATAATGGACTTGGAACGATTAGGAGAAACGAGGCTAAAGGCAGCAGCAGGAATATACGCAGCGAAGAAGCGACAGAAAGCATATTTTGATGCACATGTGAAAGATAAAGGCCTAAAAGAAGGAGATTTAGTTCTAGTGTATACACTGAAACAGCACGCACGGAAGTTAGAAAAGCGAGGTTATGGAGCTATGATCATTAACAGACTCTCAACAAGTGGAGCAGTACAGTTAGCCACCTTAGAAGGAGACGTAATGCCTAATTATATTAGTGGCTGTAGAGTCAGGTTGTATCAGGAACCTCTTACTGAGGATATGCTTAGACGACTCACGTTGACAAAGAAGCGTAAGGAGGAAGAAAATAGAATACGAGCGGAATCTCAGGCAGAAGCAATGGAACGCATAAAGCGCATGAAGCTAAGAAGACAAGGACTAGGGAGATAACATTATAACCATCTGGAAACTACACCCAGATATCCCATGGCCATGTGTCAAGTCAAGTCAACCACTCATCCTAGTATAGTGGACAGGAGACCATTCATTACAGTTAGGCTAGAGCACGGCAACCCTTGCCAAGAGCTCAGGGCTTTAATTGACTCAGGTGCTGCGACTAGTGCGATTAGATGGTCCCACTATAAGGATTCAGGAATAGAAATGCGGCCAATTGAGGCATACCTCATAGGGCTAGGAGGCATGGAAACCCCTTGCATGGGTGAGGTGGACCTTCCTATCCTCATTAAGGATGTGACCATGACAGCGAAGCTACTAGTGTGCCATGATGACGACCTGATAGAACCCTTAATCCTTGGCCAAGATTGGCTATACGATCACTCAGTGGACCTAAATCTTAGACAAGGCTCCTTACAGATTGAAACCTTCGAGCAGAAGCGAGTGATACCGCTTGACTTCCCTAATGGCATTCCGCCTGACGGTTGTGACCCTAGACCCTATGAAACGCATGCGACGGAAGACCGGAAGATCTTTAATCAGCTCAGTCACGCTACGTCTACACCGACCCACTCGGTCGTGGCTATAGACAGTTGTCAATCAGAAGGACGACAGAAGATCTTCCCTGGGACTTCCTGCAAACTAGAAGAGACTGTTACCCACCCACAAGGGCACATGGGCACAATTGGCGGTCAGGTGGGTTGCATCAGCGGCCAAACGAGCACACCATACTGCGGTGCTCATCCTTCCAAACTTGTTGCGGACTGGCCTAGATTAAAGTTAAATAAGGCATCACTTCCTAATGGGCAGGTCACGCAAGTCTTGGATCTCCCTTCTTTTCCAAAGCAGAGTGTCCATCCGACCTCTCAACTCGAGCAACAACTGAGTCAATCACGACGAAGGAACCCAGACCGACTGCAGTATCGGAGGAAACAACAAGAAAGGCAGTTCAGGCCACCCAAAGGAAGCGGCACCAGACAAATGTGGGTGCCAAAAGGACAAAAAGCACCAAAGAACTCCAGCCAAGCAGAAATCGATAAAAAAAAGGCAGTACAGAAACAGAATCGATATCCACCATCCCCTCGACCTTCTTCTACAGGTCCGAGCATCCGACAAATGTGGATCGCCAAGAAGTACCTTACCCATAGACCCACGCCCACGCAGATTTGGGTACCCAAACCATGTATCATAGCTCAAACCATAAGCCATGTAATATATAACCCCCACAACTCATTTCATCCCTCGATACCACCACACACGACACCACCCTTTGCCCCTCAGCAGAAACCCACCACCCACTCCAAGATCCTTAGGAAATGGATACCGAAACGTGTCCAACCTTCTCCCCCTAACCCCATGTCTGATAAAACTACCCCCCCCGACTAACATACAACCTCGTACTAAATCACTAACCTTTAAACCTTGTATAAATTCACCCACCATCATCACACATCACTCGTAATCTCATATCATCAAGAAATGTATGCATGATCTGAAACGTATAGGTGTCTAGAGACCTGCACTAGTGCTGCAAGAAACATTGCATCCATCACATCACAGCACTTGGCTACACGGGTTACGCATCAGTTATGGAAAGGGATTGCGGTCTCACTTTAATGGGATCATAATTAATTTCCATGCTAATGTGTTAATCTTTTGTAGCAGATCTTTCTAATTAGAGCATCAGTCACCATGCAAACCGACGAAGGAACATCAGGAGCAGGCCCCAGTGTAGCGGCTGTGCCCCTCAACGTGCTACGAGCAGAGTCCCACCCGACTGCTCCACCGCCGGAATTTCAGGGATTTCCAGGGCCCATGCCTATCGACAACCCACCCATGGGTTACACCGAAAAGATACACAGGAACTCTCATTGGTTTCAGGGCCTTGCAGGACCCCTTGCGGACGCGGACTTTATATTTGAATCCTCTTTGACATTTGATGACCGCACGTGGGGAAAATACCAGTTTTTCTCCAGAGAGTTCGAAGCCCTACAGAGCACCCAGGATTTAACTCATGTTTGGGCCAGAGCAGGCTTCACAGAGTATTTCAGTGATCCTCTGCCCAAACCGGATTTTTACAGGTGCTATTACTTAATCACTACCCTACTGGCCTCAGAGAATAAGGACATCCCAGGGACCTTCATATTGCCTACTCTAGTGGATGATCCACCTTACAAAAGGTTTTACCTATCTAAGGATTTAATCAGAGCGGCCATCAAAATTCATGGCACCCACACACCCACAGATCGAGAGAGATTAATTCCAGAATCGATGAAACGTGGGGATGTCACGAAGTGGGAGGAGATTTCGGCAATTACACCTGAGCTGTCGAAGCCACTAAGGATATGCATGCAACATTTTGCGTTTCCCGCTCAGGACAGATTTACCATGCCCCATAAACGAATCTGGTTCGGATTGTATTTGGCTTGCACGGGACCTCAAACTGTTGATCTGGCAAGCTGGATCATAGATCAAATGTATCTAGCACAGCACAGATGGGAGCGCAAGAAAGTACTTAATGGATGTTGTGCACTCACTAGAATTGTGTATATGTGCTTAGCATATGACTTGCCCATCGAGCGTGCATTAACAGGAGAAGAGCTGAAGGCATTCAAAGGAACGGCGAAGAAAGCCAGGAAGCCCAGTAGAACACGGGCAGGTAAGCACATGAGAGGCACTATTCCTTGCCTTCAAGTGCCAGAGTCACCATCACCACAACCCTCTCCAGCACAATCACCGACAGAAGCCGCTCCCACAGTGCAACCTATTCGCATAAGGTTGTCTAGACCAGTGGCCACGGAGGGCACTACTAGTACAGTTGCACCTCAGGCAGCTACAACCACAGAACCCACCACCACGACAGCAGAAGCTCCCACCACTATTGGTGCGGAAGCCTTTTCTTTCCCAATACCCCACATGGAGGCAGAACCAATAAACACAACATTCGATTTTGAGATGCCGGATGCATTCTCAAATGAGTTCCAGTTTTCAGAGACACAGATGTTCTCTCAAGAATATGAACGCCCCAGTTACCCTACCACACCGCGGGACCTGCCACAGGGACAAGTTGTGTCGAGCTCTGATGACGAAAGAACAGCCACCGACGATGACGAAGGTGATGACGAAGCCAGCCAGGGCACGCATGATTCCCAAGAACAAGGACAGACAGACGGTCAAGACCAACAAACCGATGCACACGGTGACACCAGCACGCACGAAGAGGAGACTTTCGAAGCAGCAGCGTACACGCTGGCAATTAAGAAATTATATCGTACGATGGAGAAAGTCTGGGCACGGAAGAAATTGACGGAAGAAGAGAGCCAGGCCCTAATCGAACAAGAACTAGTCTCCGGAGGATTTGAAGAAGTCTACATCAGAGGGTTCAGAGAACTGGTCCAATCCATCGGCCCGGTCGAAGCACTGAGGTATTTACAAAGGAAGCCACTCCCCCAATATGACCCTCGCAGAGTTCGCCTGCTATCGAAGCCCGGTGAATATATTCGAGTTCCGGTAGGTGCTCAATCATCCCACCAAACGCAAGATGCACGCCTACGGCCGGAAAGATCCTTCACCGAAGAAACCATCCTAGTCGACTCCCCACCACATACTACCGTTGTACATACTACCACTATCCTTGAAATAACATCCACACCATCTACTCCTCTCTCACCTCATGTTTCACCAACCCATCCTGTATCCCCCGCACACCCTACTGCTCCTCCCACATCCACACCAGTTCACGGCAACATAGCCACCACCTTTGCCCCACCCATTCAGGCCGCCACGCCCGTACCCACCCCACCTCATCCACATGATAACCCCTTCATCCCTTCATCCTTCCCATCCTTTCCCCCACCTTTAAGACACCCTTTCACATTTCTAACCCCACTAACCTTCTCACCAGTTTCACCTCCTCAACCCACCATAACCCCTATTTCCCCTTTTTACCAAGCTGCTCCAACCATTCCCCCTGTAACTTACTCTACATTTGTAAATCCCGTCTTCACACCGACACAACCACCCACTTACACACCGCTTTTCACAGTCACAGCACTTGACACGTCCAATGACATGGACATCTCACCACCCACCGCACCAGCACCCACTACACTCACAGCACCATCATATTTAGGTACGTCACAATTTTCCACGATCACCACTGCATCCACATTCCCAACCCCATTCCCCATTCCCGTTGCATCTACTTCTACTGCATCCTCACTTAACACTTCATTACTATTATCGCCCACCATAGACACCGCACTTCATCAAATGTTCACATGCATGACACAAGTACGAGATGAGTTTACATCTCTTGGCAACAACTATCAACAGCTGCAGAGGATGACAAATGAATTACAGTCGCAGCTTAATTCATTATCGATCGAGAATGCCTCTTTAAATACACAATACCAAGAACTAAGAGAGGCATATCATAAGCTAGAGTTAGAAAGTGAAGAGAAGACAAAAGAAGCCACTGCTGATCTGGACAACCTGCTTCGAGCCCAAACAATTAGGAACGCGACGCTGACCAGAAATATGGGCCTACTCAGGAGACACCTAGCCGCAGCCCAGGAGGAGAACGTGAGACTCCAAGCGCAGAATAGAGAAAATTTGGAAGCGGCATTGGACCATCCGGAACAACCATTAAGTCCGAGCAGATTCAAGGCAATCCCATCCGAATCGATGCGGATGTTGCTAGATGACCACGTTCGACTGCTAGAGGACTACGATCGAATGAAGAAGAGCATCAGAAGCTAAAAGAAGATCACAAATTACTACAACTCAGAGAACCGGCACCACAACAACTACCAGTGGCAACAGAAGTACCAGAACCTGTGGACCCCTCTCCTGAACTCATAGAGGAACTCAACGCACTACGGGCCCAGGTAGCCACACTCCAATCACGCATAGATGTGTATGAAGCACCACCACGGCCTGATTCCCCACCGGAGATCCCAGCTGACGACGCGAACATAACCATTCCGGTGGAGGAAACGTTTGAAGAAGCATACGAGCCAATACCCATCCCAGGCGGACAAGTCACGGCCGAAGGCCAGATGACCTATGAACTTCCTACCCCCGCGTGGATGAAAACGATTGAGGAACTTGGAACGACACATTCAGCCAGAGTAGAGGCCCAGCTACATGCTATGGCCATGATCGAAGAAAGAATATTGCAATCTCCCTACTTTGCTCAATTGACCCCACGAAGGTATATATCCGGGCATGAGATACAATACAAACCGTACTTTATGCTAATGGCCGAATACCAGCTGGCCATAGAGAAGCGAACGGGCAAGAAGCCATCACATGCAACTCAATTTGAGCCTGAAGACTTGCCACTGGATGCGCAACAAGGCACTATTTATCAACCAGATTGGCGTACACGTCTTTTACAGGAGTACCCTGAAATGATGAGCACATGGGTTAAGGCACCTTTACATTTAAAATACAATCTGTGTTGGGGACCAGTGCCACGACGCCGCTCCTGGACTGCCTTCGCTATCAAAGTATAAAACAATAAGCAGTGCCAAGACTGGCTGAATTACCCCTATTTTAAGCCACCCATCGAGTTACCAACTATTGGCTATATGATGGCTACAATCCGTCACTGGCTCCCTCGCTTGAGATATATGGATGATATAGCAGCGCATATGACTGTCAAGATATTTGACATGATGCAAATGATATTTAAAGTCTTCCGGCGAGTCAAAGCACCACATGTTAACACCCCGGGATTTGAGCATGGCAACTTGGATCTCGCATACGACATGAGTACAACGCCATCGCTCCGGGTGTGTTACGCCTGGCATTGCAGAGTCAAGTACTTACCGGCGTGCTACAAGCAGACATTTGAAGAGATGTTCACCATCGGATTTTGGGAATACCACTCTGAAGTGTTCATCAGCAGGCCGACCCACTTATTGCACTTATTTGCCTGTGAACAGTTGGTGTATTCCACGCATTACAGACTTCCACCATCCAATGAACCACAACCCGTTAATTGGGAGAAACTCGAGGCAGACCTGGCCCGAGGCATTCGAGTATCTGAGCACACCCTCGCTCACAACCTCCTACAAAACTACATCCGACAGACCTCACAGCAAGGTTCTGTCAGGGACGACAGAAGCGAGAGGGAGGGGGGTGTTGGAAGCAGCCAGAGGCACAGACGCCACGGAAGCATGTAAAGACGGAGCAAGGAGCCAGTCGGATTATTTTTTTAAACAATTATGTTTTTATTACCTCTTCAAACATCCAACAGTGATTTTCATCACTCTTGTAACATATGTAATATAGACAAAACCTCATTTTGTAATCCATAGCTCCATTTTGTGCAAGCCGAGGAGTCCTCGAGCTTGAGGAGCTTAGGTAGAATGCGCGTACCAATTTTCGTTATTTTTAGATACTGTTTACCCTTCCAAATAGCCTCTAGGACTTATTTTTTAACTAGGCCGGTCACTAGATGTGAAACCGGTCAAAACTAGTCTAGAAACTATAAAAAGAGCTAGAGAGCTCATTTTTGAGGTTAGCTTGTTTGAGATTAGAGTTATTTTTTGAGCTTGTAAGAGTGTTCTTGAGTAATAGAGCTAATTTCCTACCTTCCATTGTGTCTTGCTTGTCTCTTAGTAGTGTGTGTGTATGCGTGTGTGCATTTCTATGCTTCTCACCTTCACTCTCACTTCATCTCACATTCACGATCTTCATATCACTCCTATCTCTTCCGCGGATTGACATTAAGGAGGTGGAGCTTCTTAACGTGGTTCTCTCCATTGTGCTAGAGCAACAAGCTTCAACTTAAAAAGCAAAAGAAAAGGCATTCTTTGGATAGTAATTGTAGAGATTTGAGCCCGTGACCTTCCAGTTCTAGAAGCCTTCTGAAGCAAAACCAGAGAAAGTCAGCTTCAAATCGAGTTGGTAGGACTTGAACCCCATTCCTCCCATCTCTATGAGTAATGCCGTAACTTGACCAAGGGGAAACGGATTGAAGATAGATTTTTTGTGCATGGATGAAGGACATGCATCCGTGGTGGATGTTGCATGCACTGATTCTTCAAAGTATGGAGGCCGAAGCTAGCCAAGATAAAGAACCATTCTTCCCTGAGGATCAGAGGATGGACGAAGCTATGATCAAAGCTAAGTATTTTCTAGTTTCTACTTGGCCTTAATGCTTGATCTATCTTGTTTTCATTATTCTACACTTAATCCTAGATGCACATTGAAATAGCCAAGATTTCAATCGATTAAGTCTAGACTAGAATAATGAAAACATCCACTTATCATTCCAAGCATTAGTTTGCATTAAGGAAAGACTTGATTTAAATAAGATCCTTGTGCATCAGAGAATGTATTTTGGTAGATTAATTCCAGAATTCCTTTCCATTGAGTAAGCTTTTTATTGCACCACAAGGATATGTTTTTATATCATAGTGCATTAGGACAAAGGAAAGGATATACATGCATCAAGATTGCATGATATACATTCTTAGTACAAGGAAAAGTCATGCATCAAGCTCATGCATGATTGTTGCATTATTTTCTTTTTCGGGCATGCAAAGAACATGCATGCATATGCATGTGATCATATGGATTTGCATGTAGGCACATGCATTTGCATGATAGAACGGGATGTTGTTTGCAAGTAGATATGCTAATGTACTCTCTTAGTATTTAGCTTACTTTATAAAGCTAACGGTTTGACTTAGGGAAGAGAGAGGACTAGTTAGTTGCAAAAACATGCGAGTTCTAGTTTGCAGCTCAAGTAATTAGTCGATTCCTTCCCAAGTTGATAATCCACTATCAAAAACAAATACTTAATGACAATTAAGTATGTTTGATGTCTTACTAGGTATAAGTAGGCACTTTCAAACTTTTTGCGATGTATGATGACTCTAAGTACCCGGATGTACTTAGGGAGTCATGAAGACAAGCTTATAATGATTACTCTAAGTATAGGTGATGTTTAGAAATTCATGCGGATAAGCTTTAGTTGATTAGTTACGTAATTTATGTAATTTCTCAAGCATCCCAAGATTGGATGATAACTTCAGCTATATTTCCAAGTTCCATGAGCACTCTTCGATTTCATGGAACTCAACAATCAAATCCATGAACTTAGATACAAATTGAACTTTGAAGTTCAACAGATTTTTGTTTCGTTCAAGTTTTGCATCTTTGGTAATGATGCATAGGGCCATGAAAACATGGAAACTTTAGAAGCACTCTTCTATTTAGAAGATTACGGAAGTTCTAAAGAAATTTTCTTTGTGGCTTCAAGATTCATATCTCAGGATGACACCTCGGTAAGTGAATTTTAGGAATTGAGATATTTCCTAAAAAAGAAACATTAAAATGAAATAGTCATGTCTTCGATTCTATTCATGAGATCATTCTCCTACCATGCTCGAGATGAATTTGTTTTTGGGAAGGTAGACGCTCCAAGTAGAGAATCTTGGTTGATTCATGTACTCTTCCCAAAATACACATAAATTCATAATATATGATAGAACCAATGAATGATAAAAGGTGTATTAAGAAATAAGAGCAAAACATTAGCTGGTTATTGATGTTTTGCCAAAAAAATAAAATATGCTTGGTTTTATTTAAGCTAAATCAAATTTAAATAAGAAATCCAAGTAATCTTTAGGAATCAAGATATTTTCCTAAAATATATATCAAAGTAATATTTAGGAATGAAGCTACTTCCTAACGATAAGCCAACAAAGAAAATAGTTTGCTTAACTATTTTTTTAGATTAAAAAGAAATACCTCTTGGACAAGCAATAAAGCCTTAAGTCTTGGTCTTGTCCAGAAGTCAAGAATTTCTTTTGAAGATCATTCCAGTAAAGGAAAAGGATTCCAAGATGAATCATTGCCTTAGTATTACTTGATTCCTTGGCAGGAATCTAAAGTTCTTGAAAGAAATATATCTCCCTAGATGTGAGACTAGAATCTTTCAAGTCAGTTTAATAACAAGTAGTTTCCAGTAGTTTGCAAACTTTGGTATGGTTACTTAAGTCCAAATAGTGATATAACCTACAGGCATATCAAAGATTCTTAGCTTTGGAATCTAAGAGGCATCAGTGTATGCTTGGACTGAAGTTCAAGAAAAGACCTCTAAAAATCCTGCACGTAAGCAAAGAAATCTTTTGATAGTTCCGGATATCTTAAAAATAAAGACTAAGTCTTTATTCTAGTCACAAGATCAATTAGATTTGATCAAGTTTGGCCATGATTGTCCAAGTATGTGCAATTGGAACTACTTTGTAGATTGCCCAAGTATTGACAATAAAATTCCTTTTGGGAATTATTCACTCACGTTCTATTATCCAATGGAAAATTGTGAAAAGAGTAAGTTGTTCCAAGTCTGAACAAAATGAAGCAATTCCAAGGATGTAGTCTGCAACCATGAAGATGGTACTTAAGTGTCTCAAAGGTAAAACATAAGTGTTTGCCTATCCTTAAAGGGATTTTGGTACAAATCCAGAGAGCATGAGTGGATGCTTAGGTAGTAAAGAGATTCGTGTAAAAGTCCCAGTCGGGGTAGGTACCTAAAGCATTACTAAAGAAAGGAATCTAAAGACAACAAGTCAAAAGCTCTTGCCACTACAAATTGGTCAAGGATAAACCGATTGAACTTGAATCTATGAAAATTGAAGTACTTGGAATTCTGATTGGTTTTCATTTGAAAACCCTAGCAAAAAAAGGATGGATGCACCATCAAAAGGTTTTTTAAGAACCTCAAGGAAAGCACAAGATCGTGACAGGATCATGTGAAAGGATCAAAAACCTAGAAAATTATGTTAGAGGTAATGCTTGAAACTTCAAACTTCTTGTAAATAATTGAAGCAAGAAGGTACTCTATCAAGAGATGTTTAGACTTTAGGATAAAATTCACTCACTTCTGAATGTAAGTATAAAATAAGGTGGTATGGGACACTAGATTTTATACTCAGATTGATCTAGGAAAGATGGTATGGGACATCGGACCATGAGATGATGATTATCTTTTAGTCCTAGATTGGATCTTGAAGTTCGATTTCATCCTCAAGGGAATGAAGACTTTAAAGAAGGAGTTTTATTCAAGAAGGATAAAAGTAGTATCTCAAGATACTTCAAGATAACTTCAAGATAAAGAAGTCAGAAGTTATGAAGTAAGTAACTTCCAAGATCTTCTTGAAACACTTCAAGATAAAGTGTTGTTAAGTCGGAAATATTTCATAAATTTTTGAAAGAAGTTGGACTTTGATTTGAGTTGATCTTTTCAACCAAGGATTTGATTGACTAAGTCAAGCATCACGTTGCTAGTATAACTTGGTAAATTTACTCTTTTGACTCAAAGAAATGCACAAGAATTGCATTCCTAGTAAGGAGTCAAAAAGACTGAATGTGACCTGAACTCAGCCTCAAGTGCAGCATTAGTTGAATACAACACTCATCAACAGAACCTCAGTGGGTCGACACACTGATGTTGGTTACCACACTAGTGTCTTGTGGTTGGATGATGTTTTTTAGTTGCTTTGAATCTTTTTGAGAATCTAGTTTATTTCTCTTAAAGATAAAGAAAATACTTCAATACCTTGTTGAAAGAGATATTTGAGAAGTTAAAGTTCTGAGTCATCTAGAATTTGACTCATAGCGAGCTTATGTATCTTTGAAGTTTGAATTGGTTGTACTGAGTTGCACTTATTTCTTTCCGCTTTTCAAATCTTTCGAAATTGGCTTAGATATGGTATCTGATTCCTTTTGCAAAAGACCAAGGTTAGCTGGTTAGAAGTAGATAACTAAATTAAAACATCCTAGATAGATGTTATGTACAAAAACCCTTTCAATCTTCAAAAGATAATAAATTTAAGTGGACCTATTTATTTGAGTTTTCTTCAAGTTAATAGCATAAATGATTTCCTAGATTCCACTATACTCTAGAATAGAGAAGTTAGGAATTGCTCAATAGATTGACAATTCGCAAAAACTTTTAGTTAAAAACTAGTCTTTGAGAAAAGTGTCCTAAGTTGGACAATTTTCATTTTGAATTTGAATTGGTCAAGTTATACTATGGTTGACTCAAAGAAAATGCTAAATTTTCTCCTACACTTTACATAGGATTTTTAAACTCCTTAGGACAAAGTAGTCCTCAAGTTGGGTGATAAAATCAAGTAAGTATTGGATGGGAGTTAATCATTGAACAAACATCCAAGCTAGATGTTTGCGACAACCAAACTTCAAGTTTTCCAAATCAAATTCAAAGTGAATCAAGAGTTCTCAAAGTTTTGCAAGGAATGAGAATTCCCCCTTGAATGGACTAGTAATTTGAATCCACCCAGTTCACATGTTTGTGCCTAGATCGCACATCGAGAAACTGTGAACTAGCCGGGGATGTTTTTAGATCCACGCGTATTATTCTTTCACTAGTTTGTACTTTTTTCAATTCATCAAAGTGCAAAATAATACAGTCTTTTGAATCAGTTGGGTAGGGACACCACCATGGAGATGTGACATGTTCTTCCAGTTTTAGAACATGACCACGTTCTTCCAGTTTTAGAACATGAGGCTCAAGGGTTGCCTATAGTAGATATATAGCTCCATTTTCAAGGACAAAAATATTTTTCGAAGGAGGGAAGAATGTAATAAAGTAAGTCTATGATCTAGGGATCAGGGCGGTTCACACAGATCTGAAATCGGACACTGTTTGGTCATCTGTGTGTATGAACAAAGATCTCGAGCTTAGACTTACTAGGAGGTCTTGTGCTCTTGTGAACAAGTGATCCACTTAGATAAGTGGTTAAGTCTCAAGGATGTGAAGGAGGAGGTCTTGGGTTCAATCCCATGGGAGACATGGGGAGAGTATTTTGCCCAAAGAGATCTAGAGCCTTCTAGAAGCATCCACTTGAGTTAACTCGAGTTAACTAGGACACTTGGTGCACATGCAATTACATGGCTGACACATGGCTCGCTAGTATCCACCTGCCGAAAAAGGCAGTCCCTTGGAGAGATCTATATATAGAGGCATTTGGTTGGGAGGAGAGTCATCTCTCTAGCATGTGGTGGTCATAATTGTCACTTCTTAAAGGGTACTCGTTTATGATAGTACTTTTGAGACTCAACATGATGCATGCTGAAAATTAATTAAACAATGGTTTGGTCCATATGTTGTTGTTTCTCTGTTTGATACAGGTACATATACTTTATGAGAACTTCATAGAACTCCTTTAAGAACTATGATTGCAAGTAAGAGGATTAAGCTATTCAAAATAAGGTCAAGCAATGACTACGAGCTAGATCAAGAATTCTTGGATAATGAAGATGAATATGAAGCATGATGTTAATCACATAAAACAATTCTATTTTTTTCTTTATTTTTAATATAAATTTTATTTTTCATTCATTTCATAGTTAGAAATTTACATGTTTCTGGTATAAAAAGGAAATTGTTAAAATTATGTAAATAAAGAATTAGCAATCAAAGTAGAAATGTGTATGTGAGTTAAAGGTAAGATTTAGGGAACATATGACTTGTTATGAGTATAGGAGAAGGGAAAACTGACTTCTGATTCTTAGTAGAAGTAGATTTATTTTATACAAGTAGGCTTCCTTATTTTCTGAAACATTTAGCTGACATGATTCTAGTTCTCACTATAGCATGCTTCTAGATCCTCAACTCTAGATATGGGTTAAGCCTTTCCCCTTCAACGAAGAAGTTGCGAAGAAAAAAGAGAAATGATAAATACATAAAGCAGTACATTAATGGCTGCTATGACATGATAAAAAGAAAACAAAAATGAGAAAAAGGAAGAAAAAGAAAAAAAAGAAAAAATAGAGAAACAGAAAAGTTATCATGATTCAGTTGTGGTCTTGAAACCACCCTTGAAATGTATTTAGGGGCTATATGAGGCAGACATCTGCTATAGAAGAATTGTCTTCAAACTCGATGCATTGAATGAAATGATTTCCAATTCACACACTACAATAGATCTGCTATATATCAAGGTTTTTATTGAGGGAAATCAACGCATGCATTTTTTCCCTGACATTGATGTAGGTGTTGATATGCGCATTGGAATTAAAGCGCCGATATAGGCGTCGGTATAACCATCGATATGAGCATCGGTATAACGGTCGGTATAAACATCGATAGTACCGACGCTCATACCGACGGTTATACCGACACCTCTGTTGGATGTACCGTCGCATATATCGGAGCCCGCTGAGTGTACCAACACTTATTCCGATGGCATTACTGGGAGTATCATCGCTTATACCAACGACCATATCTACAAAAAATTTTTCGAGCAGAGTGTGTTGTCTTTTGCTATAGCAACATTACCATGATCTTCCTTAGTAAAAGACAATACACTCTAATGTCAACCGAAATATGATTTCATAAAACCGAATATTATTGGACATAAAAGAGATAATCAGAGTGAACCATGAACCATGAACCATGTACAAAAAGAGTTATATATTTCATCAACGAAGCATGTACAAGAGTGTGGCAAACCATTGTCATATATGACGCTTTTACAAAATGTGGCAAAGCATTGCATTGCCATATAAAAATCAAATATAAAATTTTGGTGTGCCACTGCCATACGCATGCAAAGAATGTTCCATATCAACAGTCCTGCAACAAAGAACATTCATGAAATGAGATAAATTCACATGAGATTTACAAACGACAAGTAAAAACCAAGTTTATAAATTCATCACCTCATCGCAAATGCTCCCGTACAATGACTGCACTGCGTCCCTCCAAGTCCTCCAATTGTGCAGTCAATCCATGACGATATCCATAAGCCTCCTCCATTCGTGTTGGAGGACGACCCATTGCCAGCTCCCACAACAAATATACAAAACATTAGATAAACATACATGAGAATCTTAACCCAAATAAATTCAATAAACCAAATGGTACTTACAAACTTGTGATGCATCGTGTCATATCCTCTGCTACCCAAATGTGACGGTCGCGAATCACGTATCTAAACATGTGGCTGCGGCATCTCGCTGCTGGCAATATCGGTGAGGATTCTACTGCTACTTGTCAGGAATCATATCCCACTCCTCAGCATCTAACCATACAGTCTTTGCTAAGCCTGCTTTGAAAGCATCACGAGCCTCGGATCGTCGATGGGACATAACTTCATGTGCGGTGTGCATAATCCACTCTGAACTAACAAGAGGCTGCCCATCGACTGGTATGAACTCCTCATAAATTATCTGTGTGATATAATTCTTTTGATCTTTATATTGTTCACTCCATTTCAACATGATAGAGTGTCCAAATTGTATGGAGCAAAGCTATTGTATACATGCACACATTGCTTTCTCAGCAGCATCCATCACCAGAACTCCATCTCGGATACTATACACCTTGGAGTGATCATGGTCAGGAGCACCCCAAGGTGTACGTGGTGTTCCACGTGGTGAACCACATGGCATACCTACATTTGAGATACTCGTCGTAGGAGTAGAAGTGAGCGACACAAGGTCCGTTGCACTGCCTCCACAATAGCAGCCTCCTCCAAACCTACCTGTAGATCCACTCCTAGAAACTCCTACTCTAGAGCCTGACCTCGACCTACAAGATAGGCTAGAACTTGTATCGAGATGAGGTGTCAAACACTCATGTCTACGACTAGGGACGGTAGGGGATGGCTGAAAAGATGGTCATGGTGGAGTTATAAAGCTAGGAGACAACCTCCGGTGGGAGTAGCACCACCCATAGGAGTGACGCTGGCAAGAGTGACATCGGCAGGAGTGACACTGGTGTGAGTGAGGCTGGCAAGAGTGAGACCGGCACGAGTGAGGCCGAGGGGAGTGCTACCACGAGCGATCCAATATTGTGACGCAGAGGCCATATACGTGGGAGGTGCCTGAGAGATGAACTCTAAGAACTGCTCCTCTGTCATGGAATGTGGAGTGAGTGGAGGATTGTCTCACATCATGCTCTATAACAAAAGAACTCAAATAATTAAAATATGATAATAAAGGGAATATAGAGAAATGGTAGCGTACAAAAAATTATAGCAAAAAAATAAACAAAAATTAGTACGTACAAGTGTTTGATTCAAAACTCCTCTATCCTAGCATCCTCATGGAGATCCAAAGCACCAAGAATATCTATCTCTATATTGACGACTTCTAAATCACTTTCAATGTTGGTTTCTTCTTGATCATTATCATTGCTTCTTCTGGTATTTCGTCTTCTTCAATGACGTCTTAATCTCGAACAATAATCTCTTCCTTCTCGACTATCGAATATATATGTGTATATGTGTATATATATGTGTATGTGTATATATATATATGTGTGTGTATAGGTATATGTGTGTACATGT
>CM035410.1:190706344-190721344 GCA_020310875.1 Ceratopteris richardii | reverse complement strand
AGAGACAGAGAGCACTAAGCTCGATATTAGGGTTTTGAAATCCCTAATTTAAAAACTCTTATTCAACCTTTTAGCCATATGTTTGAAGTATATGTACACCTCCGACGTCCTACTAGAGAGATGTCTCTCCTCCCAACCTTATGCCTCTATATATAGCTACTCGAATCAACGAGGATCATGATTCATCATATATGTAAAGATATATACACATCATGTAGATAGGATACATAAATATAAAATGGAGTAGATATATTATGCTTCACACATACATGCCTAAATGCACACATAAATATATATATACATACTAACATATTTACATGTACATATTTACACATACATGTACATGCCTACATGCACACATAAACATATATATACATGCATACATATTTACATGTACATATTTACACATAGACACATATACATATATACATGTACACAATTATAAACACTTGCATATATTACGTACATGAATACATGTATACATATATCACACACATGCAAACACATACATATACATGAAATACATATATATGCATACTAATATATGTATACATATAATACACATGAATACACACACATATGCATACATACATGATAAAAATTTACTCCTCGAAGATAAAGCTATATATAAAATAATTAGGCATACCCCCGAGCTTCATGTTCTAACTTAGAAGAACATGATTTCATCTCTCTAGTAGGATTCATCGTTATTCAAGTTAATAAAAAAAACCTATTATCTGATATCCATTCAGAAGCTTTAGTTACTATCTAATCTGCTCATATGTTTTCATTATTGCCATCATTTTGGTAAGACATCAATATAGTCTCATCTTCATTATCCTTACTGATTTCATTTATTTCTTCTATTGTTAAATCTATGTTCTCATGAATCACATCATCTATTGGTGGATTAATATCTATTTCTGGTAATTCCTCTTCCTCATCAGTAGAATCAGCATGTAGAGAATTATCCTCTTCATAAAAAAGATTAGTATCATTATCACGTATAATGAGTCTAATTTCTATTCCAGATGTTGATGTATCAGTATCTGATGCTGAATCATCAAGAGGACTTTCTTCAATCTCTCTAACAATAAATTGTTCAAACAATGACCTACCTCTAGGTTGCACATGAATGACCTGCCACCAAGGATGAGCATCTGGGTTTTTATAAAAAACTGCTTGTTCAATATGCCTAGGAAGAATATATGGTTCTTTAGTAGATCGCATTACCTTGGAAGAATCAATTGCCCAAAACCAAGATAATTCCTTTCTTATTGTAGAATTACTACCTTTATACTCCGCTCGATACCAGTCAACCTTCAAAATGACCTATCAAAATATATAACAACAAAAACGTCCCATTATTAGGTGCTTAAAAAAATAACTAACTCTAAAAAAAATATATAAACTTTTTTCTACCTGTTTGAATGTACGAAATGAAATTTCGTAGATACCAACAATAGTTCCTACGTAACCAAGTTCGCTATCTATAAGGTTCGTGTCTTTTGAGCTAGCATGTGATAGTTGCTTGAAACAAGCAACAATACTAGAATCCTCTGTTTTACGTAAAGAATCAATGGCTTTGATTCTAATATGCTGTCCAAAAGCCCACATATTAGTGAACATTCGAGCTTGCAAAATAAATTCAATTAGTAAATAGAAACTAGCATACATATATGAAAAAAATAAAATATATATTTTAATAAAATTACGTTTTGTTCACAACCTATCATTAACTCTCTTTGCTCATCTGAGATTTCTTCATTATTTGCGTTGGCGCGTTGCAAACGACTATATAGCCAATCCGTGAAAGAAGGTATATCTGTAATCTCATTATTATCGAGATTACGTCTAGATCTTTTGTTTTTTCGCCTTTTACTTTGGAGACTTTGAAGTTCCTCGTACTCGTTAACGAATGCTTGCATGCATTCGCTATTATATGCTACAAAAGTAGAAACATCATTTTTTTCTTGAAATGTAAATAAGAATGGAACCCCCTTACCTGATAATACCTCATCTGTTATTTTTGAAGAAGAATCGTTGGTCCATGCACGTGGAGCTTCTTCATGAACTCTTTCAAGGTACTCACTAATGTAATACATGCACTCTTCAAGCATCCAACCCTTTGCCATGGATCCTTCTGGTTTTGCTCTTTGTCGCACATAACCTTTTAGTATTCCCATAAATCGCTCGACCCAAAACATCCATCGAGTGTTGACAACACCGGCAATCTCTATCTCATCTACAAGATGGACTAGTAAATGAACTTGAATATCAAAAAATGAAGTAGGAAGTTCTTTTTCCATCAAACATAGTAGCTCTTTGCATTCAAGTTTTTTTTGTGGGATCGAATTTTTATCGATCTCTTTGGATGTAATCCACCTATACAAATCATAAAAACAATTGTAAAGAAGTTAATTAAAAAATAAAAGATATCCAATATTCATACATATTAAATATAAAAGTATCATAATTACCTTATAAGTGATCCAAGACGATAGATCACATCTCGTACTCCTTTCGTTGTACATCCATCGATAACCAAAGGTAAAATATGTTTCAAAAAGTTATGCCAGTCATGGGTCTTTAATCCAGATAAGCTCTTATCATCCATAGTAAACATGTTTTGAAACGATGCTCCATATCCTGTAGGAGTCTTGATCAATTGAATTCTATTGTTGATAGTCTGTATCTCTTTTGTTGTAAGTAGTAGTTCATCAATAATAGTTCATCACCAGCATGTAATGTAGTAATAGCATTGACAACTATGTATCTTGATACATCTCTACTCATGTATGGTGATTCATGACTATTTTCACGCTCCTCAAATGTGCAATTAGTCCTTGAACTATTATGTAACCCTCGACTACTATTTATTAAACCTGCTATATTTCCATGTGTGTAAGGTCTTCCATCAATATATAATCTTTCATTTTCTGCATGTAAAATCCTTCTACTAGTAAGAGATGTTGCGTTCAAGCATATTCCATAAGTACTCATGCTTTGAACATGACGTGAAAGTCGATGCCAATCTCCCCATCCATATATAGGACCACAAAATGACATAAGAGTGACTTTAGAGTTCGGAGGCACATACAAATCCTCTACAATAAAGAGACCATGACCAGCATTAGTAATAGTGGATGGAGCAATCATATAGCGATTACCCCAAAAGTTGAAAACCTCTCCATCTAAAGGAAGTGGTCCTCTATTTCATCCTCCATATCTTCTTCTATCATATGTTTGTACTAAACAACGATCACGAGCTGGCAATGGATAATCTCCAGCCGTTTCATTCTCTAAACCAGGAGGTAGAGGATTTCTAGAAACCTCTGCTTGTAATTGATGAACAGCAAGTCCATGATGTGTACGAGGTATATTAACATTATGAGAAAAATCATCATCATCATCATCATCATCGAGCAAGTATTGCTGTATATCAATAATAATTTGATTTTATACATGGTTTTTAAATAAAAAATGACATTAATATATATAGAAAATACATACCCAAGCATTATCACGTTGACTAGGTGATGGTGCATGCTCAAAAGTACCATACTCTGCCTCATGTTGAATACATTCCAATCGTGGTCTTCGATACGTGCCATAACAAGAGTTACACCAACATATAATATGCTCTTGATAGTAAAATTCATCATAATTCCTATCGGAGGACACATGTGAAGTCGTTGCATGGGTAGTAGGTGGTGGAGTACCCTCTGATTGATCAGAATCTGCACATCATAAGAAACATAAAAAAAATATATAAGTTATGTATCCATCAAATATAGTTAAAATTAAATATTTCATAAACTTATAGTATAAAGTCGTTGCACGATGAGGAGACGGTGGTGGAGTTCCATCTGATTGATCAGAATCTACAAATAATGGTATTTGATATTAATAATTTGATTATCTACTTAAATAAAAAATTCACATATACATATTTACACATACACACATATTCACATATACACATTTATACATACACACATATTCACATATACACAACACATATTATTGTGGGATAAATGCATGTATTTTGTATGAATGAGTGTATATGCATGCATGTGTGTGTACGTATATATGTGGATATGTATATGTGTGTTTATGTTATATGTATGTATATGTGTATATATATACATATATGCATGCGCATATGTTTGCATGTATGTGTATGTGGGTATGTGTATGTGTATGTGTATGTGTATATGTGTGTATATATGTTTATGTATTCTGACTTTTTTTTCTGTTTGAGATTAAATTAACAGGAGATATTGTATGGTCGAAAAAAATAAGAGGCGAGCTAACATACCACCTGAGTCGTGGCAGTTTTTTCGTAGACAGCTACGTCTTCAGGAGTCATTTCCTCAGCAGAAGGTACACAAATTAATAGTTTATATTTATAATTTTTAGATATTGTAGTAATTTTTTAATTTAATTTATGTATTTTTTTCCTTGAATAAACAGGCTGCTGCAAAGAAGAGAATGGAGTCGGGCCACACATCGCACTTAGGCCAAATGGGCCATAATGGTTTTGTAGCTACGTTTGTAAGTATATGTGTTATTGTGAGTATATTTTTTATTTTAGTTAAAATGCAAGCAACTAATGTTTTTTATTTGTTTCATTGCAGCGAAAAGGTTATGGCCGATATCCTACGAAACACGAGATCGAGTATGCTACACATTTTGGATATCGGCGTTTGAGCGAGTATATACAAGATCATCCTGATGCCTTTGTGAGTATTTTTAAATTTTATATAATTATTTTGTTGTTATGAATGTTTTAATTATTTTATTGATTTATGTTTGTTATATGTAATACAGGAGTATTATGGGGAGACAAATATGGATGAGGTGGAGAGACAGACACAGGAGGGACGATCTCGATCGTCACACGGTGATCATGAGGATGAGGATGAGGAAGATCAGGATGATCATGATATTGCTAATGATGATGATGATGATGATGATGATGATTAGGATTTTAGTTGATTATGACATTGGATTATATGTATTTACATTGATATATATATATATATATATATTTATCTATATATTTTTCATTTCAGTCATGTTTTGAATTGTGTGTATGGTATTAAGTAATGAAGAGTTTTGTTCTATTGATTGTTATTATTGTTTATATTAAGCATGTGTTTTAATACTTTAATTATATAATTCATTCATATGTGTGTACCTAAGTGTATATGTATGTGTGTGTATATGTATGTATGTGCATGTGTATGTGTGTGTATATGTATGTATGTGCATGTGCATGTATAAGTGTATATGTGTGTATGAGTATGTGCATGTGCATGTGTATGTGTGTATATGTATATGCATGTATATGTATAACTCTATGTGTATGTGTGTGTGTATGTGCATGTATATGTGTATATGTGCATGTGTATGTGTGCGTATATGTATGTATATGCATGTGCATGTATAAGTGTATATGTATGTATCAATATGTGCATGTTCTTGTGTATGTGTGTGTATATGTATAACTCTATGTGTATGTGCATGTATATGTGTATATGTAGGTATATGCATGTGTGTGTGCTTCTTCATCATGTATAAGTGTATGAGTGCATATCAATAAGTGTGAGTATGGTATGTAATGAAAATAACACAATTCAAATGATCTACAAATAATAGAAATTGTACTTACAATTTAGATCCATAGTTTTTGCTTGGTTAGCTTCTTGAATAACCTGCAATAACGAGAGAGAAAAGAAAGAGAGAGAGAGAGAGAGATCTAGAGAGAGAGAGAGATCTAGAGAGAGAGAGAGAGTGTAGAGCACCTCTCTCTCTCTCTCTGAAAGTTGACACCCTCCCTTGAGCTTCTACGGATATGGCGACACGGCTGTAATGTAGAGGGGCTTGTTCCCTTTATGCTTGTCTGAACCCCAAGAACAGAGCTCGGAAAGGTTCCTCTTAGTCTTTTCTCTATGATTAAGAGGCTCTTTTTCTCTCCCTCCCTCTCTCTCTCTCTCCTCACCCCTTGCGCCCCCCTCCCCACCTCACTCCCCCATCCCAGAACCCCACCTCACTCCCCCATCCAACAACCCCACCCCTTGCGCCTCTCCCTCCCTCTCTCTCTCTCTCTCTCTCTCTCTCTCCCCACCCCTTGCGCCCCCCTCCCCACCTCACTCCCCCATCCCACAACCCCACCTCACTCCCCCATCCAACAACCCCACCCCTTGCGCCTCTCCCTCCCTCTCTCTCTCTCTCTCCCCACCCCTTGCACCCCCCTCCCCACCTCACTCCCCCATCCCACAACCCCACCTCACTCCCCCATCCAACAACCCCACCCCACTCCCCCATCCAACAACCCCACCCCTTGCGCCTCTCCCTCTCTCTCTCTCTCTCTCTCTCTCTCTCTCTCTCTCTCTCTCTCTCTCTCTCTCTCTCTCTCTCTCTCTCTCTCTCTCTCTCCCCACCCCTTGTGCCCCCCTCCCCACCTCACTCCCCCATCCAACAACCCCACCCCTTGCGCCTCTCCCTCTCTCTCTCTCTCTCTCTCTCTCTCTCTCTCTCTCTCTCTCTCTCTCTCTCTCTCTCTCTCTCTCTCTCTCTCTCTCTCTCTCTCTCTCTCTCCCCACCCCTTGCGCCCCCCTCCCCACCTCACTCCCCCATCCCACAACCCCACCTCACTCCCCCATCCAACAACCCCACCTCGCTCCCCCATCCCACAACCCCACCTCACTCCCCCATCCAACAACCCCACCTCACTCCCCCATCCAACAACCCCACCCCTTGCGCCTCTCCCTCCCTCTCTCTCTCTCTCTCCCCACCCCTTGCGCCCCCCTCCCCACCTCACTCCCCCATCCCACAACCCCACCTCACTCCCCCATCCAACAACCCCACCCCACTCCCCACTCCCCCATCCAACAACCCCACCCCTTGCGCCTCTCCCTCTCTCTCTCTCTCTCTCTCTCTCTCTCTCTCTCTCTCTCTCTCTCTCTCTCTCTCTCTCTCTCTCTCTCTCTCTCTCTCTCTCTCTCTCTCTCTCCCCACCCTTGTGCCCCCTCCCCACCTCACTCCCCCATCCCACAACCCCACCTCACTCCCCCATCCAACAACCCCACCTCACTCCCCCATCCAACAACCCCACCCCTTGTGCCTCTCCCTCTCTCTCTCTCTCTCCCCACCCCTTGCGCCCCCCTCCCCACCTCACTCCCCTATCCCACAACCCCACCTCACTCCCCCATCCCACAACCCCACCTCACTCCCCCATCCAACAACCCCACCTCACTCCCCCATCCAACAACCCCACCCCTTGTGCCTCTCCCTCCCTCTCTCTCTCTCTCTCCCCACCCCTTGCGGCCCCCTCCCCACCTCACTCCCCCATCCCACAACCCCACCTCACTCCCCCATCCAACAACCCCACCCCACTCCCCCATCCAACAACCCCACCTCACTCCCCCATCCAACAACCCCACCCCTTGCGCCTCTCCCTCCCTCTCTCTCTCTCTCTGTCTCCCCACCCCTTGTGCCTCTCCCTCTCTCTCTCTCTCTCTCTCTCTCTCTCTCTCTCTCTCTCTCTCTCTCTCTCTCTCTCTCTCTCCACCCCTTGCGCCCCCCTTCACACACATACAAACACACACGCACCGTTACACATCCACCCCCGCACAATTTTGGAGACAATTTTTCCTTCCAAGCAATCTCAGGAGATGGCGGATGTGGAGTCTGATGAATAGGAGGAACCCATTCTGCAAAATGTTAGCATGGAAGAAGAAATGAGGAGGGAACAACATCAACTCATGCATGAGGCTTATGAAAAGGAGGAAGAAGCTCCTTCTGGTCCAAGAAGTTCAATGTGTTTTACAGTTATCAGTCATCATCGGAGCTAATAAGGACTTGAAATTAAAGTGGAATTGTCAAAAAGTGAAAATGGCATAAACAAATGATGCCGCCAACCATTCACGGCGACTACCTATTTTTGAGGATTCAATTCGAATCAAGGGAAAATTTGACCTACCCCCTAATTTTTGGGAAATCAACCGGCGCGATGTGAGGATTCGGCAAGGCTCTCTTGGCCTATGGAGTCCTATAAAAGCAATGGATTTTTGCTCATCTGGATATAACAATTTTAGAGATACAGTGGTTTGTGCGTACGTGCAGAAGTCCTCTCTTACACTTGGTGGTTTCAAGTCTATTGTAGGAGCTACTCTGTAGTGTGTATACAGAGGGGAGGCTTCTCAGTGGAGGGCTATGAGCACTATAGTGTAAGAGAGTAGCTTGGATTATTTTCTTTTCCGTGAGTCAGTGTGTTGATTAATCTCTATTCTCTTGAGAAATTCTACCATTTGTATTGCTCTCAATTAGCCTGCATATCGATGGCCCCTTATGCTGATCTGTTGTATTGGAGTTAATACTTTTAGGGTGGCTTGTTAGCCCTAAGCTTGCACTTTTGAGCATCACTCTGCCCAACCCTGTAATCGTCTGATTCGAATCAAGAAGTGTATGGTCTTCCTTGGTCATTGGTTGTCCAGATTTTCCGAAGTGTTTACCACTGTGCAATCCGTGTTATCTACCTGCTCACAGAAATGTTAAAGGGTATACTTCCCTAAAGAGAACCCCCCTTGAGTAGGTGATGTACTGGACGTGTTTAATTTTCATCCTCTACTTTTGTTAAAAGCGGATACCCCAGTACCTCCTCTACAGTTTGGCATGCCCGGTGGGATCTTTGCATTTCTGAGAGAGGTATTTTTGCCCTATTACATTTGCAAGTAGGTACATGACCCACACACGGGCAGATAAGGAGTCTCTTCGTGTTCGGAGGAGCCTTAACAAGTTAGCAATAACCACGGCTAGTGAGTCCACCTCCCCTCTGCCTTCCCTAAATTTATCTATTGATTTGGGTACGACATCATTGTCAAAAGAGAGATATAGGAGAACCCTAGACTTCTCCTCAGATACGTCCAAAGAAACACCAGTACAGATGGAGGATCTCTCTCATTTACTCTCCAGATTAAACATCAAATTCCCTACTTTTAAGGGACAAGCCTATGAGGATGCTGATGATCATGTGAGAAGATTCATTTCTTTATGCCGTGGAAGAGGTCTACAAAATAGAGAGGATGCAATGTTGGCACTTTTTCCATCCACATTGGAGGGTCTTGCAGATAAATGGTATAGTCAATATGCAGATGGCCATTTCACTACATGGGAGGCTTTGAAGGCGGCGTTCTCACAGACATTCCGACCAAGTGATTCCTCGGAAAGAGCTCTAGATCAGCTAGAGAATTTGAAGCTAAGATCAGGTGAATCTTTTCATGAACTTCATACTAGAACAAAAGCACTTGTTGCCCGTCTGCCACATGCTCCAGGTGATTTTTTGGTTAAAAAATGGATTGAGAAGGCTCTGCCCAGGTCATCTCAACAGAAGCTTCGTGAGTCTCTTAGATTGGATGCTACCCTCAATGATTTTGTTGCAGCTGCATCACGCATTGAAGAAGCAAGGCAACATTTTGAAGGGGATACACAACCAAAGTATGCTGCAGATCTGGATCCTATTGAGCAACTGAGGAGGGAATTGGAAGCATTAAAAATGCAACAAAATCAACAAGAAGAGAAGGTCTTGCCACCACTACGTCGCACTGATGATGAAGTAACCCAACTTCGCCGAGAGTTAGAAGATTTGAAGACCACTCAGGATATAAGGAGACAAATTTGGTGTACAATCTGTAATAACAATGGACACTCCAATGCTAATTGCCCTATTAAGGTAAGCTGTCAATTTTGTGGAAAGGATGGTCATGAAGCTAGAGATTGCTACTACCTCAAGGGTACACAGCAGAGAGGTAACCCTCAAAGTTTGGATTCATATTATGCTAGTACTTCAATACATCTAATAGGGAGGAGAATCGGCCCGCAAAGCCTAGATACAATAGACCTTTGATGTGCTATCGTTGTGGTGAGTATGGCCACATGCAAAATTGGTGTTCCCTCCCAGAAGATGCACCTCCTTGTCAAGATTGTCCAGAGTCCAAGGATCATTATACTAAAGATTGCCCAAGAGGTCGTCCTGCTCCAATCCACATGATTGCAGTCTCTCCACATGAAGAAGTGAAAACCACTCAGACTTATGTTGTCTCATCCTCTACTATGCCCATAATGACTAGAGCTAGGCAAGCAGCTGTAACCCAGAGAGATGAACAACCAGGATTTCAGGATAAAGAGGAGGAAAAGAAGTCTGGATGGAAGGACCAAACAGAAATTGAAGGAGCTTATGAAAAGGTGGCTACTACTATAAGGGACCAACCAACAAGTCTGCAAGAAAACACTCAGAAGGTAAACATTGAACAGATCTTGAAAGGTATTCATCACAAGGTTAGTCTGTATGAACTTATAAGGATGGATTCAAAAATAAGAAGTGACTTACTAAAGATTATACACTCTGCTCACTTAGTCCAATCACCTAGTATAGATGGATTCATGGTTGATTTTCCCCCTGCACCCTTAGCAGACTACCAATGTTCAAGATTATCAGTTTGTATAAAGGATGAAGCTCTTACAAGTGTGATCATAGATGGAGGCTCTGGTATCAATTTGATGCCAGATTTTACCATGAAGAAGCTAAATTTGAAACCCACCAAAATGGCACCATTTACTGTTACACTAGCAGATCAACATCGGATTGCGCCTCTTGGCATTATTGAAAAGGTACGGATGATAGTACAGGGTTGCCACTTTGTGTTGGATTTTGTTGTTATTGCACTTCCATAGGAAACTTCCTATCCTTTGCTCCTGGGGAGACCTTGGCTGAGACAAGCAAAAGCTTTGCAAGATTGGGGGAAAAATAAACTATGGATTTCAACAAGCACCAATAGCCAACTGCAACTACATTTGGAAGAAGGGTTTGATTCAGGAAAAACCACCGGATATACTGTGGATGCTCAGGTAATGCCCTCTCTACCCCAAGAAGATGATACATTGTTAAATTGGATGATGGGAAGTGCAGAGTGTTGCACAGTAGAGATCAATGAAATTGAGGAAGAAGTTGCAGATAAGGAAGTTACAGAAAAAAGCAATGAAGACCACAAGGTGTTGGAGAATGAGCAATTGAAGGAAAATACAAGCTTTGAGGAGGCAATCAATATAAAAGTATCAGAGAGGGAAGATTATGAACCTAAGAGCAGAGAAGATCTTCCTTTTACAGATATACCTCAAGGATGGATGAAAGAACAGGTTGCAGAATATAAATTAAAATCCACTCCTACCTATAGTGGGGATGATTTCTCAAGCAAGACCAGTCCTGAAACATTGGTTCAAAAAGTAAATTTAGGGGATGAAGAGAGCCCTCAAATGGTCCATTTGGCATCCTGGTTGTGGCATTATCCTCTCTTGCTACAGAAGGTAACTTCCTTGCTTTTTACTTATAAAAATGTCTTCGCATGGTCCTACAAAGATCTAACAGGGATACCAGAAGAGCTTGGGTTACATCGGATACCCTTAGTTGAGGGAGCCGCGTCTGTAAGAAGTAGACCATATCGACTCAATCCGAAGTATGCAGAGGCAGTAAAAGCAGAGATTACAAAACTAGAAGAAGCGGGTATAATTGTTCCAGTAGAACATTCCAGGTGGCTTTCTTCTATGGTTATTGTGCCCAAGAAAAATAGTGGAAAAATAAGAGTATGTGTTGATTTCCGTGCTTTGAATAAAGTGACTATCCAAGATGGATTTCCTCAGCCCTTCACAGAGCAAGTGCTTGAGGAAGTAGCTGGTCACACTTTGTATAGTTTCTTGGATGGTTTTAGTGGCTACAACCAGATAGTAATTCACCCTGATGATAGGGACAAAACAGCCTTTGTTACTCCCTGGGGCACTTATGTCTATACTCGTATGGCTTTTGGTTTGAAGAATGCGCCAGCTTCATTTAATAGAACGATGTATCTGATATTGGGCAAATGGTTAACAAACTTTCTCCGCATATTTATGGATGACTTGTCAGTATTCTCAGGTACAGATAGAAGGGCGGCGGTTCAAGATTTCCATGACCATTTGGAAAATTTAAAAGAAATTTTTGAGCAATGTCTCAAAACAGGTTTGAAATTGAATCCTGACAAATGTCACTTTTTGGTCACCAAGGGCACTCTTCTTGGTCACATAGTATCTGCTGAAGGCATAACGGTTGACCCTGCAAAGGTTACAGCTATTCTTTCCATGCCAATTCCACAAAGCCCAAAGGAAGTGCAAAGTTTCTTGGGCCATGCGGGTTATCACAGAAGATTCATTAGGATGTATTCAGAAATTGCTAAGCCCTTGTCAAGGCTTACCAGTAAAAAGATCCCTTTCTCATGGAGTGTTGAAGCCGACAAAGCATTTTGTGAATTAAAGTTGAGGCTATGTACTGCTCCACTTTTAAGTGTTCCTAATTGGTCATTGGAATTTCATGTGCATACAGATGCTAGTCTTCATGCTGTTGGTGCAGTTCTAGCTCAACCATCATCTCACAAAGTGGATAGACCTATCTCTTATGCAAGCAGACTACTCAACCAAGATGAAAGAAATTACAGTACAACGGAAAGAGAAGGTTTGGCTATCGTATTTGCTCTTCAGAAGTTCCGACATTATCTCCTTGGTGTACATTTCATTGTTATTTCTGATCATCAGCCCTTGAAGTATTTGATAAACAAGCCTAGAGTAGCTGGAAGGATTTGGAGATGGTTACTCCTATTCCAGGAATTTAATTTTGATATTCATATTAAGCCAGGAAAAGAGCACTACATGGCAGATCAAGTGTCCAGGACGGCAATGAGCGAAAAGGCAACAGGTATTAATGATGAATTGGTGGATAGCAATCTTTTTCTAGTAGCAATTCGGACAGGTTGGTATGATGAAATTCTTCATGTTCTCACTACTGGAAAGATCCCAGAACACTTGACACCTGTAGAAAAGAGAAGATTGCTCCTAAAAACCAAAGCATATTCTCTTATAAATGGAAATTTATATAAATACTGTCAGGATGATATATTGAGAAGGTGTGTCTATCCAGAAGAGGTAAATCTTTTGCTGGAGGCTCCACACAATGAAGGACACTTAAAGGGGGAAGAATTGGCTCATAGAATCATCCACAAAGGGTTATGGTGGCCTCATATTTTTAAGGATGCAATCAAGTTTGCAAAAGAATGCCACATCTGTCAGAGGTGTGCTTCCACGCCAACCAGATTGAATTTCCAACCATTAGTCATATCTACCGGATGGCTTCCCTTTGAACGATGGGGTCTTGATTTCATAGGGCCAATCAGCCCAACTGGGCAACCAGGAGGTAAAAAGTATATTTTGATGGCCACATGTTATGCCACGAAATGGATAGAGGCTAAAGCTACTATGGACTGCACGGCTCTAACAGTAGCTAAATTTGTGTATAAACGTATTTTCTCAAAATTTGGTTGCCCACTATAGATTACTAGTGATAGGGGCACACATTTTGTAAATCAATTGCTCCAGATTATATTTGACAGGTACAAAATCTTCCATAAAAAATCTTGTGCCTATTACCCAAGGGCAAATGGCCAAGCAGAGAGTTCCAATAAGATTTTGATCGGACTACTTCGCAAATTATCTTTTGATCATCAAAGCTCTTGGCCACTAGCACTAATTGGTGCAATTTGGGCTTTCAGAACCACAAAGAGGGGAACCACAGGCGAGACTCCATTTCGCTTAGTTTATGGGAAAGAGGCATTGGCACCATTTGAGTTTATCATCAGAAAAGAAATAGGAATCAAAACCATTGGAATTGAACCCCCCATTCAGAGATTGGTGGCATTAGAAGAGTACAGAGAAGGGGCAATGCAGAAACTTCTGGTGACACAAGAAGAGCGCAAGAGATTGCATGACAGGTATCTGAGATCCAATCAAGTTCAAGAAGGGACTATGGTTTTAGTGCATCAGGTTCCACCAATTCAAACTAAATTGGCACCCAAGTGGATAGGATCTTATAAGGTACTCAAGGTATTGCCACATGGCGCAGTGCATCTGGAAGATTTGCAGGGTAAAAAGATTCCCCTGGTCAACATCTCCAGGGTGAAGAGATATTTGAATTGAGGCAAGCAGATGAAATTCACTCACTGTACATACCATAGTCTTTCATTTTCTGCAGTTCATTTTGAAGGATTAAGCAAATAAAGAAATTGCACCAGGGACGGTGCAAAAGCTTGATGTGGGGGTCTGTAGAGCACCTCTCTCTCTCTCTCTGAAAGTTGACACCCTCCCTTGAGCTTCTACGGATATGGCGACACGGCTGTAATGTAGAGGGGCTTGTTCCCTTTATGCTTGTCTGAACCCCAAGAACAGAGCTCGGAAAGGTTCCTCTTAGTCTTTTCTCTATGATTAAGAGGCTCTTTTTCTCTCCCTCCCTCTCTCTCTCTCTCCCCACCCCTTGCGCCCCCCTCCCCACCTCACTCCCCCATCCCACAACCCCACCTCACTACCCCATCCAACAACCCCACCACTTGCACCTCTCCCTCCCTCTCTCTCTCTCTCTCTCTCTCCCCACCCCTTGCGCCCCCCTCCCCACCTCACTCCCCCATCCCACAACCCCACCTCACTCCCCCATCCAAAAACCCCACTCCTTGCGCCTCTCCCTCCCTCTCTCTCTCTCTCTCTCTCTCTCTCTCTCTCTCTCTCTCTCTCTCTCTCTCTCTCTCTCTCCCCACCCCTTGCGCCCCCCTCCCCACCTCACTCCCCCATCCCACAACCCCACCTCACTCCCCCATCCAACAACCCCACCCCACTCCCCCATCCAACAACCCCACCCCTTGTGCCTCTCCCTCTCTCTCTCTCTCTCTCTCTCTCTCTCTCTCTCTCTCTCTCTCTCTCTCTCTCTCTCTCTCTCTCTCTCTCTCTCTCTCTCTCTCTCTCTCTCTCTCTCTCTCTCTCTCCCCACCCCTTGCGCCCCCCTCCCCACCTCACTCCCCCATCCAACAACCCCACCCCTTGCGCCTCTCCCTCTCTCTCTCTCTCTCTCCCCACCCCTTGCGCCCC